>JAGDYQ010000229.1:484865-604865 GCA_021962125.1 Bulinus truncatus | reverse complement strand
AAAACTACAAAGAAAAGTTCGTAATAACACAAAAATTTATTTTTAATAATGCAAGTACATCATTTTATTTAAAAAACGGAACATAGGTCGTTAAAAAGTTTGGAATGTTACAATTACTTTAATTTAAGGGTTTATTACTATTAAGTCAGTTGCTCGCTGTGAAGTATAATGGCTAGCATTCCCTAAGGGAGACAACTAATGAAATGTAAGTTAGCTGAATTATAAAGAAATAGATTGGATTGTTTCCCATTTGTATTTGAAAAAAACGAAAACCTTTTTTCAAGGCACTTAGTTGGGAAATCCCGAATATGGTCTTGGTGTATTGAGATAGTTTTAGTCATTTCTGTTATAGTTATTGTGATAAGATGACGTAGACACGATGATGACGATCATTACAGTGACCCAGGCTATCAGTATCAATGACCCAATGACGATGCCAGCGATGTTGAGGTTCCTGGAGATTCGGGACTTTTTCTGGGCCTCCTTGGTGTGGCCGTGCAGCCACATGGTCTGAGCCTGTGGGGGTGGGGGGAGACAAACAAATTCAAGATTTAGAGACGAAGTTTAATTTGGGGACAGGGGGATATTTAGACAGAAATATCTGGTTAGAAAAAAAAACATGTGGATAGACAGACATGAAACAGACATACTAGATATGTGGGTAGATTTCTAGACACACATTAGACGTGTAGACACTGTAGACCACAGATTATATATCATAGCGCATCTTTATATAGACTGTACTCGGTTTTGTGTTTAAAAACTCCCACGTTTCGTTAATTCGCTTTTGTTTCCAATGACGCTTTCCATTCATAAAAATACGTTTTTGGTGTTGTTTTTCAAGACATGAAATAATAGTAAAAAAAACTTATTATTTGCTTTATAAATATAAAAGATCAATAATATATTATTTAATTCAAGAGTTCATGTTTTTTTTTAAATAAACATTTCTATTCTATGAATGGACTGATGAGTGAAAATAATGTGAATTGCGGTCATGAAAACATTGTTTCAAAACGAGGCTTGCGCAATCTGTAAAATGTATAATCTGTGGTCTAGACAGACATGTAGAGAGACATTAAAAAAGGTTTGCAGACAAATTTGAAGTTATCAATGTAAACGAACAGTGTTGCTGACAGATAGTTCAAAACAAAAACATGTCAACAGAATATCATATAGAAAGACACCCCGACAGACAGACAGACGCGTAGAACGACAGACAGAATAGACAATATTTTTCACAGCACTTACATCTCTGGCATAGAACAGAGCACACAGCCCCAGTGGCAGGCAGCAGCACAGGAAGTTGAACACACTGAGTGCAGTGAAGTTTTTAGCCGGTGGTTCTACAGTCACAGTCTGTAGAGAGAACATGACACACACTTAGGGAGATATTTTCAAATCTCAAAATATTAATAGTCGATATTAGTCGATTCGGATACACTCATGGGTCCTTACTTTCATTATCATTGCTTGTTTTTTTTAGCCTTTACTAGTCTTGACATAGAATGTGAATTCCCGAGATCAGTGAGTTAGTGGCGTAAATAACTTATGAGTCTTTACTAGTCTTGACATCCCTGGCATAGAATGTGATTTTCTGTGTCTTGACATCCCTGGCATAGTTGAGTTGCCAGGGTAAACAACCACGACATTGTTGGAGTGTGTGGAATTTTTAGCAGACTGGTGAGTGACGGAAGGATGAGTATTAACCATGGCCTGGTTATAGTAGCCCGGGGCAGTAACGCAACCAGGGAGGGGGCAGGGGGGATTGACCAATTCATCAATACATATTTTACTATATAAAGTTACCAAAAAGACTGTCAAACTGGGATTTTTTTCAATATGTGAGCCTCCCGCCCCACCAGCATATGTGAGCCCCCCCTAGCATTTTTTGCTGGTTGCGCCACTGGCCCGGGGCCCACCCCGTCGTCATTCTGTCTAGCCCCTGATATTTATAAAAAAAAAAACAAGTCAAAATTGTTACATAATGTCAAAGATTGTTTTGGATATTAATGATATTTTCGTGTCTCAGTTCTCACTATAAAAAATGGACCAAATGATTTAACGGTACATTAGTTAGACACTAGAATAATGCCGCAGACACAGCAGTTCTGAGTTATAAATGGATCCTGGGCAAAAACTGAGTGCCATGTGTAAAGACTTCAAGAGATGTCTGAGGGCCATGTTTAAAGACTTCATAAGGTGTCTGAGGGTCATGTTTAAAGACTTCAAGAGATGTCTGAGGGTCATGTTTAAAGACTTCATAAGGTGTCTGAGGGTCATGTTTAAAGACTTCAAGAGATGTCTGAGGGTCATGTTTAAAGACTTCATAAGGTGTCTGAGGGTCATGTTTAAAGACTTCAAGAGATGTCTGAGGGTCATGTTTAAAGACTTCAAGAGATGTCTGATGGCCATGTTTAAAGAATTCAAGAGATGTCTGAAGGGCATGTGTAAAGACTTCAAGAGATGTCTGAGGGTCCTTAGCAAAAATTCCCTGTTGGGGCCATTTCGGCATCAGATCTAATCTGAATAAATACTTGATGGTAAAGAGGGGGGAGGCTCTTAGGATGTCATCTAGTTCGCTGAGCCCCACAGCCACCAGTACAAATGTACACACCTTTAATCCAGGCTTTTCCTAAAACGTAAAATATATACATCACCATTTAGTATAGGGGGGTGGAGTGTGTAATGTTGCTGTTTGACTGTGTAAAATATAAGTAATTATGTACTATACCGTTAATTTGTGGGTGTGTGTTGTTTTGGGGTGTACTGGTGTACTAGTGTACTGGTGTACTGGTGTACTGCTGTACTGGTGTATTGATGTACTGCTGTACTGGTGTACTGCTTACCGGAGTACTGCTGTACTGGTGTACTGCTGTACTGTTGTATTGGTGTACTGCTGTACTGTTGTATTGGTGTACTGGTGTACTAGTGTAGTGGTGTACTTGTGTACTGCTGTACGGTGTACTGCTGTACTGGTGTACTGCTTTACTGGTGTACTGGTGTACTTGTGCACTATTGTTATTAAGGTTAAAACAGTTAAATTACTAAAAAAAAACAAATGGTCAAATTTGTAAACTGACTAATATTGAGTGTTCTAAAAATAACCTACAGGACTGTAGTCGTCCATTGGTATCAGCACCTGTTGGTCGTCACTTTTTTGATTCCCCTGTGAAGAAATGGTGAGAGGGGGTTGTGGAGATGGAATTAAAAGTAAAAAAATGTAGAATCGATTTATTTCGAAAGTAAAAAACAATTTAATGTAGCATATTTTAACATATTTTATGATCTTGTAAGTTATATAAACAAATAGATTATTGTATTATCTTGTAAGATACAAGTAGAGTGTTATCACTCAATGTATTTGTATTATGTTTGATATTGAGATAGATAGATAGATAGATAGATAGATAGATAGATAGATAGATAGACAGATAGACAGATAGATAGATAGATAGATAGATAGATAGATAGATAGATAGATAGATAGATAGATAGATAGATAGATAGATAGATAGATAGATAGATAGATAGATAGATAGATAGATAGATAGATAGATAGATAGATAGATAGATAGATAGATAGATAGATAGATAGATAGATAGATAGATGGTGTTATCATGAGGCTATGTAAATAAGCAGGTAGTTTTAATAATACATATACACAAGTAGAATGTTTTCACGTAAATTAGATTTTTATAATGTTAGTTATATATAATAGTAGATTTATTACACTTGACATTATGTCAATACGTTTCAAAACAAAGTTCATTAAAACGAAGTCATGCATTACGTTACTAACTTACTTTACTCATGTTTATCAAATGATGTTCAGTGGAGTCTTTTGTTATATGTAGTTCACCCAGTATTCAGGCTGTAAACATACACACAAAAAATTGTTCAGCTTTAGATAATAACAAGAAACAAAGAGTTCTTGGTCTAAGATGCTCCATTTAGATTGTATTTCTGACCGATGCTCGACTTGCGCATCCGGCTTAAATTCTGTGTAACTCTCACTGACTTAAGTGGCCAGGACTACTTCCCCTTATTAAATGAGTGATTTTAATTGGCGGCTATAACGTGTCCTGAACACTGCCGCTCGTTTACATCCGGAATGTGTAGAGCCACCAAGTTTGTTAATGTACGATTCGGAAATAGAAAGTAAATGTGTGTCAGCTCAAATAAATCTGAATGGGGATAATAGTTTCTATCAGCCAATTTAGAATTTGTATAGAAGTATACTGAAATATATTACATCCAGGCGAGACTAGAAGTATACTGAGATATATTACATCCGGGCGAGACTAGAAGTATACTGAGATATATTACATCCAGGCGAGACTAGAATTATACTGAAATATATTACATCCAGGCGAGACTAGAAGTATACTGAGATATATTACATCCAGGCGAGACTAGAAGTATACTGAGATATATTACATCCAGGCGAGACTAGAAGTATACTGAAATATATTACATCCAGGCAAGACTAGAAGTATACTGAAATATATTACATCCAGGCGAGACTAGAAGTATACTGAGATATATTACATCCAGGCAAGACTAGAAGTATACTGAGGTATATTACATCCAGACTGGACTAGAAGTATACTGAAATATATTACATCCAGGGGTGACATTGGGGGGGGGGGGACTATGTCAAGGCCGTTTAGACATCTGGGGGGGGGGGGTTAGGAGCAATATCCATAGTTCCCAGTGTCTCATTGTTTTTTTTTAAATAATACAAGCTACAGTTACAGTTAACAGAGCCCTAACCCTCGTTATGGGCCCCCACATATAATCCTCACCCTGTGCCCCCGACCATAACCCTTGCCATTGGCCCCCCCAACTATAAATCTGGCCATGGGCCCCTCGCAAAACCCTCATCCTGGGCCCGCGAATAAAACCCCTGTCATGTCCCCCAGCTACAACTCTTGCCATGGGTCCCGGACTATAACCTTTGCCAAGGGCCTCCGCTCATATATACAGTCGACAGTCACCCTAACCCCGTTGTGACGCCATCGGCTCGTCAATAACGTTTATTGTCGAACTAAATCTTACGTCACACATTGGTCAACCTGCACTAAGACCACTGTATCGTATGAAAGGGTTAACCCAGAATGTGGGCCCTACAGGTAACTTCCCATCCCAGTTTGACTACCGCCTGTAAGGTCAACCATATGGCTATTCACATAAGTTACATTTCTATCTGAGGAGTTTAGCCCCCACTGTAAGGAGGATCTTACACTTGAACTGTCCACCACACGATGGTCAGACGTCTGGACACCCCCATACGCCATATTTGCGATCGGTTACCAAATCCATGAAACTCACTGTAATCTTTATAAAACGAGTTTTAAAACTCATTTCTCAACATATGCAGCCAGGCCCGGTTTAACAACTGGGCGGGGCTAGGTGGCAGCACAGAGCGGAAAACATTCTGGGGGGCGGCTGCAGCCCCGTAGCGTGAAAATTCTACAGCAGGGGCCAGGCATTTTACAGCAGGGGACAGGCATTTTACAGCAGGGGCCAGGCATTTTACAGCAGGGGCCAGGCATTTTACAGCAGGGGACAGTCATTTTAAAGCAGGGGACAGGCATTTTACAGCAGGGGCCAGGCATTTTACAGCAGGGGCCAGGCATTTTACAGCAGGGGCCAGGCATTCTACAGCAGGGGGTCAGGCATTTTACAGCAGGGGCCAGGCATTTTACAGCAGGGGCCAGGCATTTTACAGCAGGGGCCAGGCATTTTACAGCCGGGGACAGGCATTTTACAGCAGGGGACAGGCATTCTACAGCAGGGGACAGGCATTCTACAGCAGGGGGCCAGGCATTTTACAGCAGGGGGCCAGACATTTTACAGCAGGGGGCCAGGCATTTTACAGCAGGGGCCAGGCATTTTACAGCAAGGGACAGGCATTTTACAGCAGGGGCCAGGCATTTTACAGCAGGGGCCAGGCATTTTACAGCAGGGGCCAGGCATTATGCAGCAGGGGACAGGCATTATGCAGCAGGGGCCAGGCATTCTACAGCAGGGGACAGGCATTGTACAGCAGGGGCCAGGCCAATAGCATGGGGGGGGCAGGAAATAAATGTTGCTAAGTAGAGCAAACAAGCAGAGGGGCCAAACAAACCGCAGGTGGGCCCGGCCCCCTGGACTCCTCGCCCCCAACGCTACGGGCCTGGGCGGCAGCCGTGCTAGTAAGAAATACGTAAAAATAGAAATATTTTAAAAATTGACGTCTTTAGTAAAAAACGGATTGAAAAATATTTTAGTGCTTGGAGTTTATTAATATTAAAATTCTTAAAATTCTGAAAAATGCAATAGACTAGTCTTTGAGATACGTTGTGTCCTACTTCTACGGTCCTACACCTTGATGAAACGAATTGCATAGCATGAATTTGATCACTAATTTACCTACTCACGTTACGAAAGCAAATATCGCTACATTCGGCGAATACATTTGGGAATAATAAAAAACTTTCGTCTGTGTCTATAGACTCAATGTGACGTCATATTGAAAAAATTAAATGAAATAATTGAAAATTAATTGTCGTGGAGTTGTTAATCGACTGCCAACTTTTACTGTAGGTAAGATATTTAGTTTTCTTATGTAAATACTATAGAGCAGCGTTGTACTTAAAAAAAACATTTGATTTGGGGCGAAATGTCACAACGTCAAGTCACTGCTGTACCAGGCTTGCGGAGCCGGAGCCGGAGCCGAGGAGCCGGGAGCCGCTACTTTTTGCTGGAGCCGGAGCCGGAGCCGAAAAAATCTGGCGGCTCCATGGCTCCCAAATGTTTTTTTTTTACAGCAGAATTTTTTTTTTTAGCTATAAAATTACAAATTTGTTTGTTTGCCTCCTACAATTTGAAATGTTATCATGTTTTACGAACAGGTACATCGCCACAAGAAATCTTTAATGGGGAATAGTTTTGTGTTCGTTTTAAATCTTGTTTATCCTCCGAAATTTTTTTAATGGCATGTTATTTTGTTATATATCAAGATAAAACAGTTTTATTTCATAGAATAATTGTATCAATCATTTAAAAATAAATTTTTACTACAACGACAAATAGAACGCGTCATTTCGTGTATTATTTGACCGCGAATTTGTAATAGACAAAAAACAAAATGGTAGCTTTCTGTATTTAACAATTTTATTATAAACAGAATATCTGAAATAGAGCAGATAAATTTATAAGGCTGTGGCTATTCGGACCCGGGTCCCAATAAAATCCGATTGTTATTCGGACCCGTGGCAAATATGCACTAAGCTTAGCTATATTTAAACTTTATTAGCCGGAACCCGAAAAAAATAATAATACAGAGTCCGCTTAGTGAAACCCTAGACACTGAGTAACGATTAAATTATACATGTCCCCCCCCCCCCCCCGGTTATCGCAAGTTTAGGTGATACATCATTAAATTATCGAAATATTTTTTGTTCAAAGACCAATTTTCAACAATGAAAACAATTTTGCCCCTCCACCCCCCGGGGGGTCGAAGTTTTGCCCCCCGTCAAAGTTGTCTAGATCCGCCGCTGTACTCCAGAATCAGTTCTTCGGCACCCCCCCACCGCCGGAAAAAATGTCTTCGTCCCCCCCCCCCAATGCAATAATCCAGGCTATAAATAATAAATATAAATACTGAAGTCTTTAAAATATTTTAAATAATGTATCATTTTACTATTGGCTAATTTGATCATTGAAATAACTTTTTAGTACTTATGAAAATGGCGACTAGTGAAACCTAGATCGAAAATAATGATACGTTTCAGGATGAACTGAAATGGTTTGTTTTTAGTAAAACCGACAATGCGTATATTTTTCAAGTTCCTGACTATGGGGGTGAACGCGGCAAAATTTGCCTAACTTTTTATCAGCGGCATGTTTGCGTGGCGCAGTTAGAAAAATTTTTGTCTCGTGTGATACTATCATAATAGGGAGCCGGAGCCGGAGCCTTCAAATTTGTGGGAGCCGGAGCCGAAAAAATATGGCGGCTCCGCAAGTCTGCTGCTGTCTGTAATCTCCGCTCATAAAAAGTGTTTTCAAATGCGGCCAATCTGTGTCTTTTCAACTTAAGAAGCGTTTGAAAATAACGTCGCTGATCGGCCTCATTTATAAAAAACGTTCTCTCAGTGGACTGTGAAGTTTAAAGTTAGTTAAAAGCGGTGGGGGGGGGGGCGGCCCGTAGCGTGAAAATTCTACAGGAGGGGCCGGGCATTCTACAGCAGGGGCCAGGCAATAGCAGGGGGGGGGTAGGTAATACATATTAATAAGTAGACCAAATAAACAGGGGGGGCCAGACAAACCGCAGAGGGGCCCACCCCATTGCCCCCCTCCGCACGCTACGAGCCTGAGGAGGGGGTGTTAACGCTTTGCCTTTTGCCCGAGTCCAATAATTATTTAACATTGGAAGATATTTTGCTAATGGCCGACGTGAACGATTATGTGTATTTGTAAACGACCGTTAATGACGTCATGCCATTGCAGCGCCATTTGTAAAATATATAACGTTCGGGAGAATAGGACTGTTTCTATTGCATAGGCCAATATAGGAGCATTTCATCTAGTAAAACTATATATAGACTTCATTGGTTAATTGTCATTTGCAAGTTTAGTCCTGAGATATTTAGGCCTAAATTTGTAAATGTAAATTGTAATTATTTAATTTTTCAAGAATGTATTACAAATTTTGAAAAATAATGAACCACAATAAAATTCGATTTTGAAGTTTCCATGGTTACTTTTACCCCCCCCCCCAGTTGTTAAAGTATCATCGTTGTTAAAGTATCATCGTTGTTAAAGTATCATCGTTGTTAAAGTATCATCGTTGTTAAAGTATCATCCTTTTTAAAGTATCATCGTTGTTAAAGTATCATCCTTTTTAAAGTATCATCGTTGTTAAAGTATCATCGTTGTTAAGGTATCATCGTTGTTTAAGTATTATCGTTGTTAAAGTATCATCGTTGTTAAAGTATTATCGTTGTTAAAGTATCATCGTGTTAAAGTATCATCGTTGTTAAAGTATCATCGTTGTTTAAGTACATCGTTGTTAAAGTATCATCGTTGTTAAAGTATCATCGTTGTTTAAGTATCATCTTTCTTAAAGAAGTACATCGTTGTTAAAGTATATATGCACATTGCACAGAGATGAATATGCTCCAGATCGACCAGATGATTTATAAAATTAAGCTGAAACAGACAAGGAAGCGGAGATTACGGAAGACACAAATTTAACAGGAGCATCTGATAAAATACATCACGAACAGATGCGCGGATTATTGCAAAAGCCCTTTTTTTATATATATATTTTAAGTGTGTCATTTCTCTGGTTGTGTGTTATGACGTGTTGTTTGAGATCAACATGAGTAGTAAACAACTCTACATGGTGCCATCAGTGACGTCACTAGAATCTTGACATAGGGGCAGTGGCGTAGCGGGCCTAACTCGCGCCCGGGGCACAATATCTTTTTAGCGCCCCGCCCTCTTACATTCGAAAGCTATATAAAATGATATGTATATATCTATATATATATATATAGATATACCATTTGGCAACCTTTTGTGAGTAGCGCCAGGGGCATGATGCCTTTTTTGCCACCACCCCCCCTCGCTACGCCACTGGAAAAGAGATGGGGGACCATCTTAAAATGTTTAAACTAACAGAGTCCCCTTAATGCCCTATCCTCCCCTTTCTCACATCTTAGAGCCTTTCTTATTGATATGTAAACGAGGCAGCTGACCACCCACTAATGTACCAATGGCTAAGGCCTCAGAAACATAAGACCGGCCTCGTGACACACCGACTAAAATGACTCTATTTGGTTGTATCACTCCATCACCGATCCTGTTATACCAAGAATGTTCTTTTTTACAACGTTTTTCTTAACCTCACTTCTTGTCTGTTTGTTTGTCTGTCTGTCCGCGATATTTGGCAATCCGATTTTAGACCACTTTCCAAGGGGTAGGACCGTAGCAGTAGGACACAACGTATTTCAAAGACTTGTCTACTGCATTTTTAAGAATTTTCAGAATTTCAATATTAATAAACTCTTAGCACTAAAATATTATTCATCCGTTTTTTACCAAAGACGTCAATTTTTTTAATATTTCTATTTTTAAGCATAATTCATTAGCACGGCTGCCGCCCAGGCCCGTAGCATGCGGGGGAGGGGACAGAGGGCCGAGCCCTTCTGCGTTTTGTCTGGCCCCTCTGCTTGTTTGCTCTACTTTGTAACATTTGTTTCCTGTCCCCTCCCTGCTATTGGCCTGGCCCCTGCTGTAGATGACAATGCAATATTCTTACTATTTCATTAAGATTTGATGAGTTTCTTACTAAATAAAATTAAATATGTATGGCGAATAGGTCACAGCCTTGTCTAAATCAAGGAAAATTACTGATGCTAAATACAGTACACAGTAACGGAATTTGGCACCAATTCATTATGATTTGGTGAGTTTCTTAAGTATTTTTTTCGTTTTTATAAAAATCAGAAGTTCTTATAAAGTCTATTACCATGTGACCAATTTATTCAGAAATTATTTTCTGCTTTTTAGTACGCAAGAATAACGTTGTTTTTTATTAAAAACTTTTTTTTCATTTTTGTTTAACTTTGTGTAGTCTGCTCCAGAACACAGCATCAAGTGGTTGGTGGTGGTGGTGGTGGTGGTGGTAGTTGGTGGTATTTCGGGTTTTCCCGGACCAAAGAGTTTGGTCTAAAAATAGGGTCAATGATGCAGCCCACTGTGTTAGGAAGTACTTTTCTTAATATTAACCGTTGTATTATTGTTCCATAGTTAAAAAATCCAATTGTTTACAACTGCATCAATAAAATGTTAAGAGTTGGTTGGCTCAGGTACAAACAGCATTATATTTCTTTATTACACACTCATGGCAGTTTGCCAGGTGTAATGACGAACCACTCAGCCACTGTCGTATCTCATCTTCATTCTGAGTTGTCATTTTTAACTTTCAAACAAATTAAATAATACTGGTTACATATCATGGTGTTGCCTAGTGTCACAAGTACTACATGGACTACTCTAGGGGAAACAAAAGGGAGGGGGGGGGAGGTAAAACCCAGAATGTGAAGTTGATTGGCCGACCGATCAGATGCATTGATTTCTGACCTGAAGTTACTTTCGTAACATCAACGGTTTTAAAATGTATCGAACTGCTTTATGCATTAATCGAGTTCATTGTTTTATTTAAAAAAGAAATAATTTTTATATATGTGATTATTGAATAATTTATAAAAAAAATGTCAGGTAGTTTTGAATTTATATTCAGGTTACCTCTTTAAAAAATGGTTTCTACATCGACATGACACTGGCCAATGACGATGAAGGAAACAGACCATTGGTCAGACTAGCTGAAAGACTGCCAGCTATGTAAACGTGGAGATAGACAGGTGTGATTTGAAATATGTAACATGTTACTCACTAGCTGATACAACGTGGACGTACATATGGCGAATCTGTGGATAAAAGTTTGAAACACATTCTGGAATAAAACTGATTCCACGTTGAGTTTCATAGTATGTCACATCCTCGTGGGTGGTATAAGAGCACAAGTGTAGGTCACTTGATAGACAATTACAAGGTCCATGAGTATAATCATAAGTGTAGGTCACTTGATAGACAATTACAAGGTCCATGAGTATAATCATAAGTGTAGGTCACTTGATAGACAATTACAAGGTCCATGAGTATAATCATAAGTGTAGGTCACTTGATAGACAATTACACGGTTCATGAGTATAATCATAAGTGTAGGTCACTTGATAGACAATTACAAGGTTCATGAGTATAATCATAAGTGTAGGTCACTTGATAGAAAATTACAAGGTTCATGAGTATAATCATAAGTGTAGGTCACTTGATAGACAATTACAAGGTCCATGAGTATAATCATAAGTGTAGGTCACTTGATAGACAATTACGAGGTCCATGAGTATAATCATAAGTGTAGGTCACTTGATAGAAAATTACACGGTTCATGAGTATAATCATAAGTGTAGGTCACTTGATAGACAATTACAAGGTCCATGAGTATAATCATAAGTGTAGGTCACTTGATAGAAAATTACAAGGTTCATGAGTATAATCATAAGTGTAGGTCACTTGATAGACAATTACAAGGTCCATGAGTATAATCATAAGTGTAGGTCACTTGATAGACAATTACGAGGTCCATGAGTATAATACCAGCTTCGATCTCACACAGATGACCTACACAGTATGTACATGTCCAGGAAGTTGTGACGCCACTGTCTATTGAGTAGGAAATGATAACGGACATCAGCACAGAGGAGTTTCAGCCTCGGGACATAATGGCAGAGGTGTTGGTTATTTCTGGAAGTGATAACTACTGTTGGTCATCTTACAAAATGATAACTACTGTTGGTCATCTTACAAAATGATAACTACTGTTGGTCATCTTACAAAATGATAACTACTGTTGGTCATCTTACAAAATGATAACTATGGTGTGCCATCTTATAAAATGATAACTACGGTGTGTTATCTTACAAAATGATAACTACAAAATAATATCCATGGTGTGTCATCTAACAAAATGGTATCCGTGGTGTGTCATCTAACAAAATGGTATCCATGGTGTGTCATCTAACAAAATGGTATCCATGGTGTGTCATCTAACAAAATGGTATCCATGGTGTGTCATCTAACAAAATGGTATCCATGGTGTGTCATCTAACAAAATGGTATCCATGGTGTGTCATCTAACAAAATGGTATCCATGGTGTGTCATCTAACAAAATGGTATCCATGGTGTGTCATCTAACAAAATGGTATCCACGGTGTGTCATCTAACAAAATGGTATCCATGGTGTGTCATCTAACAAAATGTTATCCATGGTGTGTTATCTAACAAAATGGTATCCATGGTGTGTCATCTAACAAAATGGTATCCATGGTGTGTCATCTAACAAAATGTTATCCATGGTGTGTCATCTAACAAAATGGTATCCATGGTGTGTCATCTAACAAAATGGTATCCATGGTGTGTCATCTTACAAAAAGATAGTGTGTATTGTTTATTTTTTTACAAACACCTAATTCAGTTAATTCAATGAAAAAATACAAATTTCATGTATTATTATATCAAAAGAAAAATATCACACTGTTGATGAATCGAAATATTCAAATAAAGGTTTAGTTTCAAACAATGATCAGTGTCTATCCGTTAATGTCCAGTTTTTGTTCATCAGACACACTCTCTTGTCTCCAAAAAATGACATTTTTTTTTTATTTTAAATGTTCACTGAAGTATAAAAACTACAAAGAAATGCTCGTAATAACAAAAAAACTTTTATTTTCAATAATGCAAGTACATCATTTTATTTAAAAACGGAATTTATGTCGTTATAAATTTAGTAATTGTACAATTACTTTAATTTAAGGGTATATTGTTCTTTAGTCAGTTGCTCGCTGTGAAGTATAATGGCTAGCATTCCCTAAGGGAAACAACTAATGAAATTTAAGTTAGCTGAATTATAAAGAAATAAATTGGATTGTTTCCCATTTGTATTTGGAAAAAAAATGAAAACCTTTTTTCAAGGCACTTAGTTAGGAAATTCTGGATAAGGTCTTGGTGTATTTAGATAGTTATAGTCATATCTGTAATAGTTATTGTGATAAGATGTAGGCCTCACGATGATGACGATCATTACAGTGACCCAGGCTATCAGTATCAATGACCCAATGATGATGCCAGCGATGTTGAGGTTCCTGGAGATGCGGGACTTTTTCTGGGCTTCCTTGGTGTGGCCGTGCAGCCACATGGTCTGAGCCTGTGAGGGGTGGAGGTAGACAAACAAATTCAAGATTTAGAGACGCAGTTTAATTTGGGGACAGAAATATCTGGTTAGAAAAAAAAACGTGTGGATAGACAGACATGAAACAGACAGACTAGACATGTGGGTAGATTTCCAGACACACTAAGATGTGTTGACCACAGATTATATATTATACAGATAGCACATCGCTATATAGATAGTCCTCGGTTTTGTGTTAAAAACTCTCGCGCCATTGTTGTTATTCGCTTTTGTTTCCAAGGACGCTTTCCATTCATAAAAACACACAGACCAAATTATTAGTCTTTGTTGTTATTTTTTCAAGACATGAAATAAGAATAAAAAAAAATTTAAATTTTCGTTATAAATATTAAAAAGTTATAATATATTATTTAATTCATGAATTCATGTGTTTTTATAATAAACATTTCTATTCTATGAATGAACTGATGATTGAAAATAATATAAATTGCGGTCATGAGAACATTGTTTCAAAACGAGGCTTGCGCAATCTGTATAATGTATAATCTGTGGTCTAGACAGACATGTAGACAGACAAACACTTAAAAAGGATTGCAGACAGTTTTGAAGTCATCAATGTAAACAAACAGATATATCAAAATACATTCATGTCGACAGACTATCATACAGAAAGACATCCCGACAGACAGACAGACGGATAGAACGACAGACAGAAAAGACAATATTTTTCAGAGCACTTACATCTCTGGCATAGAACAGAGCACACAGCCCCAGTGGCAGGCAGCAACACAGGAAGTTGAACACACTGAGTGCAGTGAAATTTTTAGCCGGTGGTTCCACAATCACAGTCTGTAGAGAGAACATGACACACACTTAGGGAGATATTTTCAAAGCTCAAAATATTATTAATCGATACACGAGCTAAAAATAAATTATATTACTGAAAGCAGAAACCCAAACTCAACAATGGGGTCTATGGGATCATTCAATGGGGTCTATGGGATCATTCATCAAGTTTATTTCTTACAGCGTAAACCACTTTCTTTTTATTGTAAATCTTACTCCAGAATCGTAGTAGGTCTTATTAGTCACAAGTTGACTAAATATAACACAGCCCCACAAACACAGCCCCACTAACACAGCCCCACTAACACAACCCCACTAACACATCCCCACTAACACAGCCCCACTAACACAACCCCACTAACACAGCCCCACAAACACAGCCCCACTAACACAGCCCCACTAACACAACCCCACTAACACAACCCCACTAACACAGCCCCACTAACACAACCCCACTAACACAGCCCCACTAACACAACCCCACTAACACAGCCCCACTAACACAACCCCACTAACACAACCCCACTAACACAACCCCACTAACACAACCCCACTAACACAACCCCACTAACACAACCCCACTAAAACAACCCCACTAACACAACCCCACTAACACAGCCCCACTAACACAACCCCACTAACACAACCCCACTAACACAGCCCCACTAACACAACCCCACTAACACAACCCCACTAACGCAACCCCACTAACACAACCCCACTAACACAACCCCACTAACACAGCCCCACTAACACAGCCCCACTAACACAACCCCACTAACACAACCCCACTAACACAAACCCACTAACACAGCCCCACTAACACAACCCCACTAACACAACCCCACTAACACAACCCCACTAACACAACCCCACTAACACAGCCCCACTAACACAACCCCACTAACACAGCCCCACTAACACAGCCCCACTAACACAACCCCACTAACACAGCCCCACTAACACAGCCCCACTAACACAACCCCACTAACACAACCCCACTAACGCAACCCCACTAACACAACCCCACTAACACAACCCCACTAACACAGCCCCACTAACACAGCCGTGGGCAAACTACGGGCCGCGTCAATCGTCTCATAGTGAAGCACAAGGCCAGCCTTTATTTACATTTGCTCAAGTCAACACTCCATCCATCTCCTTCTGGTCCAGCCCGCAGGTTAAATTTACGAACCCTATGTGGCCCACGACTCAATAAGGTTCGCCCACCGCCACCTTTACATTTTCTCCTTTCACCTGTACTGGGTAGCTTGAGCCCTCTCATTAGAATATGGCCGTCGTACAGATGGTGGTACAAAAACCATTTATTGATCGAGGGGGGGGGGGAGATTGGGGTAACGGAACCGTACCATAAAGGTAAGGGAAATAATTCAAGGTGGGTTGACGAATGTGTGTGAGGAGGGTGAGGACGTACGACTGTCAAAAACTAACGGCCGTCGGTTGAGAGACACTGAGGCTGGTGGAAGGGGGGGGGGGGAATTTCACTGATTTTGATACAGAATGAAAGAGACAAGGAGAGAGAGAGAGAATGGAAAAGAGAGAGAGAGAGATAGAAAGAAACTAGACGAGATGCGGAGATAAGAGAGATATATAATGATACAGAGAGTAACCATGTATATATGTCTATATAGTAAATAAATATATATATATATATATAGATAAGTCTGCAACATCGATTAGGTCTACATCAAACAACCCCTTAGACAACGACCGCTGTCACACAATGTGGTCCACCCCAAACAACAATGCTCCAATTAATTGTAGAAGACACTTTGAGACTGGGGCGAACAAAAGTCAATAAAATAAAAAAAAAATAGTGCAGTAGAGCAAACTTCACAACCCAGAAAAAAAAATTCATACGCCTGTGTTTACAATTATGTGAATAATTAATTGGTGCTGTGAAAGGTGGATTACAATAGGTGCATGCTGGTATACATAACTCAAAGATCATTGGTCTTGGGCCTTTTGGGTTGGGAAAAAAATAAACCAATAGCATAAAATACTAAAATCATTTTTTTTAAATCTACTCAATGTTTGTTTTATAAATATTGACTGGGATTATATTAGACATGTAAACAGCATTCAACTATTCTTTTATATATTGTCTAACCATTAACTTATTTTAACTAAAATCAGCTGAAAACTCGTACAAGTCATTTGGAAGCCGTCGAAACCTTCAGGGAAAAACTCCAATTTGGCTACACTCTTGGGTGAGGGTCCTTACTTTCGTTACTGCTGCTTGACATTTAGCCTTTACTAATCATGACATCCCTGGCATAGAATGAGGTTTCCCGAGTCTTGACATCCCTGGCATAGAATGTGACATCCCGAGATCACTGAGTTTGTGGCGTAAATAACTTGTGAGTCTTTACTAGTCTTAACATCCCTGGCATAGAATGAGGTTTCCCGAGTCTTGACATCCCTGGCATAGAATGTGACATCCCGAGATCAGTGGGTTAGTGGCGTAAATAACGTATCAGTCTTTACTAGTCTTGACATCCCTGGCATAGAATGTGACATCCCGAGATCACTGAGTTAGTAGCGTAAATAACTTGTGAGTCTTTACTAGTCTTGACATCCCTGGCATAGAAAGTGACTTCCCGAGATCACTGAGTTAATAAAAGTAAATAACTTGTGAGTCTTTCCCTGTGGACTCTAATTCTATCCAGGTTTTGTTCAATAAAAACTAAAAAGCCAAACTTACATGGGTGGTTGAGTTGCCAGGGTGAACAACCACGACATTGTTGGAGTGTGTGGAATTGTTAGTAGACTGGTGAGTGACGGAAGGATGAGTATTAACCATGGCCTGGTTATAGTAGCCTGTCGTCTTCCTGTCTGGCCCCTGATATTTAAAAAAAAAAAAGTAAAAATTGTTAAAAATGCCAAAGATTGTTTTGAATATTAATGATATTTTTCGTGTCTCTGTTCTCACTATAAAATAAGGACGAAATTGTCTAACGGTACTGTAGTATACATGGATCATGGGTAAAAACTTCAAGAGATGTCTGAGGGTCACGTTTAAAGACTTCAAGAGATGTGTGATGGCCTTGTGTAAAGAATTCAAGAGATGTATGAGGGTCATGTTTAAAGTCTTCAAGAGATGTATGATGGCCTTGTGTAAAGAATTCAAGAGATGTATGAGGGTCATGTTTAAAGACTTCAAGAGATGTAAGATGGCCTTGTGTAAAGAATTCAAGAGATGTATGAGGGTCATGTTTAAAGTCTTCAAGAGATGTATGATGGCCTTGTGTAAAGAATTCAAGAGATGTAAGATGGCCTTGTGTAAAGAATTCAAGAGATGTCTGATGGCCTTGTGTAAAGAATTCAAGAGATGTAAGATGGCCTTGTGTAAAGAATTCAAGAGATGTAAGATGGCCTTGTGTAAAGAATTCAAGAGATGTCTGATGGCCTTGTGTAAAGAATTCAAGAGATGTCTGAGGGTCATGTTTAAAGACTTCAAGAGATGCCTGAAGGCCCTTAGCCTCCAAGCAAACATTCCCTATTGGGGCCATCTTGGTATCAGATTTAATCTGAATAAATACTTCAAGGTAAATAGGGAGGAGGGTCCTAGGGTGTCATCTAGTTCGCCCAGCCCCCACAGCCCCCTGTTCAAATGTACACATCTTTAGTCCATGCATTTTATTTAAATGTAAAATATGTTTACGTAAGTACATCACCATTTAGTATGGGGGGAGTGTGTAATGTTTCTGTTTGACTGTGCAAAATATGTGTACGTATGTACAATACCGTTAATTTTTGTGTGTGTTGTAGTAGGGTGTACTGGTGTACTGGTGTACTGGTGTTCTACTGTTATTTGGTTTAAAACAATAAAAAAAATCGCTAAAAACTAACTGTCAGTAAGTACGTCAGATAATGCTGAGTGTTCTAAAAATAACCTACAGGACTGTAGTCCGGTGGATTCAGTCCACCATGACCTAGGTCACCGTCCATTGGTACCAACACCTGTTTGTCGTCAATTTTTTGATTCACCTGTGAAGAGATGGTGGAGGGTAGGGGAGATGTCATCAAAAATAAAAAAAAAAATGTACAATCAATTTATTTCATAATTATAAATTAATTTAACATATTTTACCATATTTTATTATCTGGTAAGTTATATGAACTAATTGACTATTATCTTGTAAGATTAAAATACAAATAGAGTGTTAATCACTTAATTTATTTTCGTTTAGTTAGATAGATAGATAGATAGATAGATAGATAGATAGATAGATAGATAGATAGATAGATAGATAGATAGATAGATAGATAGATAGATAGATAGATAGATAGATAGATAGATAGATAGATAGATAGATAGATAGATAGATAGATAGATAGATAGATAGATAGATAGATAGATAGATAGATAGATAGATAGATAGATAGATAGATAGATAGATAGATAGATAGATAGATAGATAGATAGATAGATAGATAGATAGATAGATAGATAGATAGATAGATAGATAGATAGATAGATAGATAGATAGATAGATAGGCAGAGTATTATCATTAAGCTATATAAATAAGCAGGTTGTTTTAATAATGTATATACACGGGTAGAATGTTATCAAGTAAATGTTAGTTACATATACAAGTAGAAATATTACACTATACGTTAACTACTTGACATTATGTTAATACGATTCAAAACAAAGTTCACTAAAACGAAGTGATGCATTATGTTACTAACTTACTAGGCTCATGTTTATCAAATGAAGTTTTGTGAAGTCTTTGGTTTATGTGTAATTCACACAGTATTCAGCCTGTAAACATACAGAATAAAATTGTTCAGCTTTTGATAAGAACATAGACTTGTTCAATATAGTCTTGTTCAAATAACGTTAAAATAAGAGACAAACAGTTGTTGGTCTAATATGTTCCTTCCAGCTTGTATCAGCATATTTGACTGTTAAGTTAGTGACTTCATAACACTTCATTAGTCATGGTCGCAGTTTCCGCTGGATGTGAAGGAAGTACAGTGAGGGTTACAGGTCAATAATGATACTGGGCCCGGGGGAGGGGAAAAGGGGGGTCATAGTTCAATAATGATGCTAAGGAGATTCATCAGTCCCCAATGATGCTGGGGGAAAGGTGTTGGTCAGTAATGATGCTGGGGGAAAGGTGTTGGTCAGTAATGATGCTGGGGGAAAGGTGTTGGTCAGTAATGATGCTGGGGGAAAGGTGTTGGTCAGTAATGATGCTGGGGAAAGGCGTTGGCCAGTAATGATGCTGGGGAAGGCATTGGTCAGTAATGATGCTGGGGAAAGGCATTGGTCAGTAATGATGCTGGTGAGGGTCATGGGTCAGCAATGATGCTGGCCATCGAACCCGTAGTCTACACTGGTGTATTTGCAATCGAAGGGGCTTCCCTCCTCTGTGAAGCCCCCCCCCTCAATGATGTCACTTTTATTAAAACGTTATCATGGTATACCGGTTGTGTGATCTCAGTGTTTTTGAAAAAGAAGGAAATTTTATGGGCGATCATTATATGACGGCCGACCTTCGGGGGCCCCCTGTTTAAACGGTCTACAGAGTTTGGAGATCAGTGGGGCCCACCTCTGTAAAAGATAATTAATGATTTTAAAAAATATGCAATTCATAGCACTAGCAGCTATTTGGCCTTAAACTCCTAAAACCTGAAGCCGTCTCCGCTCTACCTGATGGTGTACGCCGAGACTCATCGAGTGCGCGCCCTAGGCCCCCGAATATTTTGGGGCCCACAAGCAACATTTAAACCCTTTTATGTGTCTCTACTTTTCTAAATGGCCCAACATTTTCCACTGCACCCGGGGCATCAATTGTCAAATGCCCGCCCCTAGGTTACATTTCTTACCGACGATTGACTGGCGTGTCCGGTCTAAGTCCAGGTAACTCTCACTGACTTACGTGGCAAGGACTACTTCCCCTTATTAAATGAGTGAATTGAATTGGCCACCATAACATGTCCTGAACTCTGCCGCTCCTTTACATCCGGAATGTGTAGAGCCACCAAGTTTGTTAATTTACGTTTCGGAAATGGAAAGAAGATGTGTGCCAGCTCAAATAAATCTGAATGGGGATAATAGAGATGTGTGAGGGCCATGTAGAAGTCTTCAAAGAGATGACTGAAGTCATAATAGCAGGGTCTTCAAGAGTATCTGAGAGTCATGATGTTAAGACTTCGAGATGTGTTTAAGGGTCATGTGTAAAAGACTTCAAGAAGATGTTGTTGAGGGTCATGTGTAAAGAACTTCAAGAGATGTGTGGAGGGTCATGTGTAAAGACTTCAGAGATATGTAGAGGTCATGTGTAAAGACTTCAAGAGAGATGTGTGAAAGTTCATGTGTAGGAAGACTTCAAAGGATGTCTTAGAGGTCAATTGTGTGAAAGACTTCAAGGAGATATGTAAGGATCAATGTTTAAAAGACTTCAAGAGATGTGTGAGTGTCATGTGTAAAGACTTCACAAGATGTCATGAGGGTCATGTGTAAAGACTTCAAGAGATCTTCTTGAAGGTCATGTTTAAAGACTTCAAATGGTCTCTTGAGGGGGTCATGTTTAAAGACTTTCTGAGATGTATGATTGCCATGTGTGAAGACTTCCAGAGATGTATGAAGGCCGTTATATATACTCCCTGTTGAATGAAAAAGAGGGAGGAGGGTCCGTAGGGTGTCATCTAGCTCGCCCAGCCACACAACCCTGTTTGTATAGTCAAAAGTACACATCTAAATCAGGCGTTTTTTAAAGCCAAAAATATGTTTGCATGTAAGTAGATCACCCATTTAGTATTGAGGTGGAAGTGTGTAATGGTTGCTATTAATTGAAATGTGTAAAATAAAAAGTACTTGTAAACGTGCGTTGAATTGTGTGTGTGTGTGTTGAAGTTGCAGGTGTACTAATTAATATAGTGATGCATGGTGATTCTACTGTTATTTTAGCTTAAAACAATGTAAAATTACTAAAACTATCATGTCAGTATGTACGTCAGACAAAGTACTGAATGTTCTAAAAATAACCTACAGGACTGTAGTTCGGATGGATTCAGTCCACCAAATGACCATCACGTCACCCGTACCGTGGATACCAGCACCTGTTTGTAGTCACTTGTTTGTTCTGGTGGGAAAGAGCAGATAGGAGGTTGGGAGATGGGTAAAAAAAAAAAAAATGTACAATCAATTTATTTAAAAAGTATAAATTAATTTAAGTTAACATATTTTACCATATTTTATTATCTGGTAAGTTATATGAACAAAGTGACTAATATCTTGTAAGATTTAAATACAAATAGAGTGTTAATCATTTAATTTATTTTCGTTTAATTAGATAGATAGATAGATAGATAGATAGATAGATAGATAGATAGATGCAGAGTGTTATCGTTAAGCTTTATAAATAAGTAGGTTGTTTTAGTAATGTATATACACGAGTAGAATGTCATTACGTAAATTCAATATTTTTATTATGTTAAGTTTATATACATTCTTTAATACAAACTGATGTGTTACACTTTACGTAAACTACAAGACATTATGTCAATACGATTCAAAACAAAGTACATTAAAACGAAGTCATGCATTATGTTACTAACTTACTTTACTCATGTTTATCAAATGATGTTCAGTTGAGTCTTTGGTTATATGTAATTCACACAGTCTTCAGCCTGTAAACATACAGAAAAAATTGTTCAGCTTTAGATAAGACTTGTTAAATGTGTTGGGGCACGAATCATGTTAAAATAAGAGACAAACAGTTGTTGTTTTAATATGTTGTTCAGCCCAGCTTGTTCCAGCATATTTGACTGTTAAGTTGGTGACACTTCATTAGTCATGGTCGCGGTTTCCACTGGATGTGGAGGAAGTACAGGGAGGGGTTACAAGTCAATAATAATACTGGGCCGGGGATGGGGGTCAAAGTTCCAATAATGATGCTAGGGAGAAGTCATAAGTCACCAATGATGCTGCGGGAAAGGCATTGGTCAGTATATGATGCTGAGGGTAGTGTTGTTTTCGTTGACGAGGTAAGGAGTAAATGTCAAAGTGGGTGGGACGAGGTAAAGGAAGTAATTCAAAGAAATGGGTGGGACGAGGTAAAAGGGAAGTAATTCAAAGTGGGTGGATCAGGGGTAAGGGAAGTAATTCAAAGTTGGGTGGGACGAGGTAAATGAAGTAATTAAAATTGGGTGGATCAGGGTAATAGGGGAAGTAATTCAAGGCGGGTGAAACAGATATGCCGTGTGTGGGGGGGTGGGGGTAGCTCAGTTTAGATTGCGACGTCCGACTCTGTCAAAACTAACCCGGTAGTCAGTTATCAGGCAATGAGGCTGGTGGAAGGGGAAAAAAAAGGGGGGGGGGCAGTATTTCACTGATTGTCATACAGAATGAAAGAGACAAGGATAGAAAGAGAGAATGGAAAGAGAGAGAGATAACGAGAAGCTAGACGAGATGCGGAGAGATAGAGAGAAGTATTAAATGAAACATTCTGCGTCTATATAGTGGATGAGTATATATAAATATATTAGTCTATAGCTACATCGATTAGGTCATCATCAAACAACTTCCTAGACAACGACCGCTGTCAGACAGTGTGATCAACGTCAGGCATCACCCCCCCCCCCACACACACACAGACGACAATGCTACAATGAATTGAACAAATAGTTGATAGAAAGAAAGTAAATGAATGAAAGAATAGAAGAATAACATTTATAGATATCGGCGTGCAAAGTCAATACTTCAAAAGACAATTAAAATTTATTTTTTCCTTCAACTCGCCGACCGCGGTTGTATTTGTAAGGAGGTGTCTGGTGTTAATATTGGTAGGGTTGATGGCTATGATTACTGGTAGTGATTGAATGTATGTAGATTACTTTTAAAACAAGATATTAAAATCGCTATTGTTTTTCTGCTAAAAATATTCTGAATTGTATGAACAGTACAATTGTGATATTTTGATTTTTATTCAAAACTGATAAACATACAAATAGTGGGGTTATTCTATCAGGTTTATGAATTATAAATGTTTTGTTCATTTTGAATAATTTTAAGATACAAAGTAATTTTTTTGTTAGAGTCTGTTTTAATACATTCTTAAAATACTAAATGAAAAGTATTGGTATCGAGTATCGAAAATTTTTTCGTTTCAAATGTATCGGCGATCAATACTTAATACAAAAAGGATTAGCCAATACAGCAACCAATACTGAAAAAAGTATCGCCGATACTATATTGGCCAATACCAATACTTCGATTCTAAGACCATGATAGTTGTATCCGGCTACACGACGCTGCTGCTCAATCTGTCTATGTAAAGTGAGTAAAATATACCAATAGTTACAGGGCGTTGTCAGTTCGACCCTCCGCTTCATTTATACATCACTTCCTCCCACGACCCTCTCCCTCAGCTTCCACTGATACCTCACCAGTTATCAACATTAACTTCGTCTTTTTAACTATCATTTTAAAATGCACTAATCTTTACGATTCAGACAACTGTTTACTATTTGCCATATCTTTTTAGTCTATGTTTATGTAAAATGTACCAATGCTTAGATCAAGGGACATAAATAAATTGCATTGTAAATATGGATTGTTTGGGAATTCCGCACCCGTTCTAAACTGGTATCATCACAGAATGCGTTCGAATGCCAAACAGAATATCATCAGCTTCGGATTTCTGAGGTGCGGGTAAATCGACGTGCCCAATGTCGTAGGTACTTTACATAAAATAAATTACAGAACCACCCCCTTTTGTCAAGTGTGGACACAGAAGGACAGACGGACCTAGCGGGCGGGCGGGGCGGGGAGAGAGGAGTAGACATGGACAGTCAAGTCGGAGATATTTTGGGAGATGGAGGGATGAAGAAGAAAAAAAAATGTTCTTGTCAACTAACAAAAGGCGCGGGAGGGGAAAAATGTTTTAGGGAAATGTTTCGCTGTCACGTGATGAGTTCGACTTTTTGTTTTGTTTGTTTGTGTTGTTTAGTGTCTTGTTCGTTTTTTTTATGTTTTTCGTTGATTTTTTTTTTTGTTTTTCTGTTTGTTGAAAATCTCTTTATAATTGCGTTGGACTTTTGCTATTAGCTTTTGTTGATGAAAAGTATCAATGTTGGTTGCTCTTTTTTTTTTTTAAACTGTTGATATTTTTATGATCGTGTTGGACTTACGTGGGTCTATAACTTTGTTCTATGAAAAGTGAACAAAAAATAGCCTCTTAATTTGATATTTGGCAAACTGTCCGAATTTTTAGTGTCTCAGTCAAATCGACGTGAACCGAATATGACGATAGCCGAATATGACGATAGACGAATATGACGATAGCCGGATATGAATATAGCCGAATATGACGATAGCCGAATATGACGATAGCCGAATATGACGATAGCCAAATATATATATATAATAATATTCATTTCCAGTGTGCGTTAAATCGAAAGCGGAAAACAAGAATTCAAATAGCGTCATCCCTGTCTCTCGATTCAATTTTTCTTTTGATATTATCTACAGTTTTCAATAGCTTCTGTGCTTTTAATTATGAAATGTAAGGTCCCCACAATATCAAAAATTAATAATTAGCATATAATCACTCAAATCATTGTAGTTTTTATTACAACAGAGCATTTAAACATCGTCAGACGTAAACAATAGTAATAATCGAAAATCTCCGACGTCGGCGACGATAAGACTATTGACCGCGTTTTCGTATCTAATTTCGTAAATAAAGTCAATATAATATTTTAAAAAAGAAATTCTGCAAATTTCTATACTAATTAAGTTCTCCAGCTTTTATACTATTTATTTTTTAAAATAAATACGGCTTTGAATTATTTCTTAATTACAAAATAACAATATAGGCCTAAAAAACTAGGTCAAAAGGCAATGAAAACATAACCGAGCAATATTTTTCTTTTAGTACATTAAAATTTCAACCAGGATGGTTATGCAGCTTGGACAATGTTCACTTTTATGCAGACTCTCCGGTTCGATTTCGCCCAGTGACATTTATTTTTATTGTTTTTTCCAGAATATATCCTTTTAGTTGTTTTAATGAAAAGTAACTAATTAGATCTCTTTGACATTTTTAAATTTAAATAATTTATCTTTTAGGATGTTGTAAGAAACAACAACTAATTAGATTTTTAATTATTTCATAGCAAAAAAAAAATTAACACAGAGGCGTAACTAGGGTTTGGGGGGGGGGTCCAAAATCGAAAATCCCTGAGCTCCTGCTTTAAGGAAGCCCCCAAAATTATTTTTTACAATAAATATTAAGTACATAATCTCATGTCATGGTATCGAATGTCGAAATGCGGGGCCACAAATCCTAGGTTCGGCAATGGCTTAACGTCTATCTTCCTGCAAAGGCTTTGCAGGGTACAGCTAGTATGTATATAATCGAATATGACGATAGCCGAATATGACGATAGCCGAATATGACGATAGCCGACTATGTATATAATCGAATATGACGATAGCCGAATATGACGATAGCCGAATATGAATATAGCCGAATATGACCTATTATAATCAGTTTAGGCTGGAGAATTTACAGTTGGCACAGAGATGGTTGGAATTATGTTACCGAACTTTAACGGAATTTAAAATTATTAGTTTTAAGACGATAGATTTTGGTAGAGACAAGTAGACGGACTTGATTATTCATCTCACATCATTTTATACCATGTATGTACTTCCATAGATTAATCTAAATACATATATATATATATATGTTTAATACATAGAAGTCTACTCAGTAATTTATACATGTGATTCGTCTCATACATGTGGATACTTAATAATATAATATAATAATATACACCAAGTCAAGTTAGTTGAATCATCCGAAGAGACTGAAATATATTTACACCTACCAAGAAACAGAAGTACCACGAAAATAATATATATATTATACATACAACTGATTTACTGATCTACACACAAAAAATATACCCATGACATGAATGGTGGCTGCGGTGAAGTTCCAGAAAGAACATATTATATAAATATGCGGCTGATGTGAAATGAAATTTTATTGTAATTCAAGACGAATGTTGGCACACTAGAAGATCTACATGTTCCTGATTTTTACATCTGGCCGTTTCCATCCACCAATATACAGTACTTTACTGTAATATATACAACTATATTTACTTCATTTGTTGGACTTCATATTTTTACTACTGTTGAAACATCGCAACAGCAGTAAATTCATAATAACATTTACATCAGTTCTTTTACTAAATCCTCGTGTGGTGAAAACTAACACGCTGGTCTTTGTTATTACAAGACTACTCATTTAACATAAAATACATTAAAGGGTCAAGTAACCATATCCCAGATATTTTATCGAGACTCAGTCAGAAATAAGTATATTTTTTTGAGTAAACACATTATTATTCAAACATAGAAAATACTGTATTGGGACAACAAAAATAGATATAACTAATTGGAATAAAAAGTATAAATAAATAAATATTGGAACAATTAGAAAATATAAATTATATTGGTACAAGTAGAAATGAAATATAGTAGAACAATAGGATAATGACTAAAATAAATAAGGTGAATGTTGGAACTATAAATACACATTATATGGATATTGGAATAATTAAAACTAATAACAGTTGTATTTGAAAATAAAAGATGTGTATGTATTGAAAATGTAATGTACATGAATAATGATAATGACATTTAAGCTTGTCAAGTACATATTGTATTGAGTATATCGACTCAAATATTTTTAATAATACCATATTAAAGAATTCATGTTGATGATTGATGCATAATGTATTTAAAATAGAAATATGCATACTTAATTAAGATGAGAATGAGGAGAGATTGTGTTTAAAATAAAACACATACACTAAACAAGTATAATGTACATGAGAATATGTTGTAAGAATGATTAATTACTCATTCATTTCATTCACATTGATGAAAATATTATTGAAGTTTATGCAAAGATTATTATGCAATGATTATAATGCATGTTTTATTGAATTTGTTCATTGTTTGAAGTTTATTGTTCAATTTGTTATAAAACTTTTTAAAGTTAATTTAATTTAAATCAATCAAAGGATTATTGATTATGACATTGATTATTGTCAAGAAGACTTATTAGTCTCAAATATGTAACTTGAACAATTATTGACTAAAAGAAGTCAAGAGTATGAAGATTATGTAATAATATATGAATTTTATTAAAATGATGTTTAAATATTTTTATGTCAGAAGACATAATAGATTGTACATGATAATTAATATTAAATATGTCAAGCTAAATTGACACGAAAAAGTGCAAAGTTAATATATTCCCACTATATAAAATGATGAAAAAGACATAAAGAAATGTCTTATATAATTGATGATTACAAAATGAATATTGTCAAATCACTAAGGAAAGTGTTATTGACAGAAGACAAAGAAAAGGTCTTCATAAGAGATGAGAGAAAAATGACTTGCTAGATAAAGCAAGGTAAATAATAAGTTGAACAAAATATTGTTGCAACAGAAAAAAGTTTGTCAAAAGACAACATGAAAAATATATTACTTACTGGCTAAAAATACTCATACAAAAAGAAAGAATGATATTGATGTGAAGAAAAATATGAAAGTGTTGAATATTGAAAATAAATTCATTAAGTGAATATGTACAAAGAAATGACAATTAATAAGTCATAAGGTGATAGAAAATAAAATGCTATAAAAAAAGAGAGAAAAGAGGGGGAGATAACAATGATAATTAAAAATGCACTTAAAACTTATGAAGAAGTTATGGTGCTTGGTACCAACTTAAGTGAATAATGTATATTATTGTATAAAATTTTTTTTTTAAAACTGAATTGATAATAATATTTTTTTGAAAATTGAACAAATTTTTATGTCAATATTATGATATGCTATATGATGCATTTAAAAATTGAAATATGAGATATAGTATTGATGATATTTTTATTAATAAATTTTGTATCATAACTAGTTTGATATTTTGTATCATAACCATTTTGTTTTGGCATTTTGTATATGAACAATAACATGTGTATGGATTATTATTGATATGATGTGATACAACAATTTTTTTATTTTTGACAAAAGTAAATTTTATTAAGTTAACGACAGAAAAACTTGGAGACTAAAACTCTAAATGTATAACATTTGTTTTTAAAGGAAAGGGGATGTTGTTATAATCAGTTTAGGCTGGAGAATTTACAGTTGGCACAGATGGATTGGAATTATCTGGCCATAGCTTAGCGGAAGTGAAATTATTAGTTTTAGGCAGACGATAGATTTTGGTAGAGACAAGTAGACGGATGATTATTCATCTCACATCATTTTATATACCATGTATGTACCTCCATAGATTGAATAAATAAACATATATATGTTTAATACATAGAAGTCTACTCAGTAATTTATACATGTGATTCGTCTCATACATGGATACTTAATAATATAATATAATAATATACACCAAGTCAAGTTAGTTGAATCATCCGAAGAGACTGAAATATATTTACACCTACCAAGAAACAGAGGTACCACGAAAATAATATATATATATTATACATACAACTGATCTACTGATCTACACACAAAAATATACATGACAGCATTCATAGCCTAATATGACAATAGCCAAATTTGACGATAGCCGAATATCACAATATTCGAATATGACGATAGCCGAATTTGTCGAAAGCCAAAGCCATTGTTAACCATGTATGACTACTGTAAGAAGGAAAGCGTCTATGTGTGTATTGGTGGCGAAATATAAAAATATTAATCTGACATTTGTCCATTTACAATATTAGCCAAGATGGGACATTTTGTGTGTGTGCCATTTAAAAATATAATTAATTACTGCCTGTGGGGAAACATTGACGGCTTCAGACAGACAAATAAGTCACTTTGATTAGGTGGTAGGGCGGCTTAGAAATTGTAATATTGATAGACATACATACAAACAGATAGACAGACAAAATGACTGACATATGAGAAAGTCGATAGATGGATATTCAAACAAACGGACGAACCATGAACCAGACAGATAGATAGATAGATAGATAGATAGATATAGATAGATAGATAGATAGATAGATAGATAGATAGATAGATAGATAGATAGATAGATAGATAGATAGATAGATAGATAGATAGATGGATGGATGGATGGATGGATGGATGGATGGATGGATGGATGGATGGATGGATGGATGGATGGATGGATGGATGGATGGATGGATGGATGGATGGATGGATGGATGGATGGATGGATGGATGATGGATGGATGGATGGATGGATGGATGGATGGATAGATAGATAGATAGATAGATAGATAGATAGATAGATAGATAGATAGATAGATAGATAGATAGATAGAATAGATAGATAGATAGATAGATAGATAGATAGATAGATAGATAGATAGATAGATAGATAGATAGATAGATAGATAGATAGATAGATAGATAGATAGATAGATAGATAGATAGAATAGAGACGAACGATGGTAATAAACTTCTCAATGATTTTATTTTCTGTAGATGTTTCACAAATGTCAACTGTTTTAGTTTCGCTCTGTTTGTTGTTGTTTGTTTTTCTACCAGATGACAGTACCGTGCTCTTCAGGAACAGACGTGAAGTAGGTCGAATGTCTTTTGTTTCCTTTTCGGGCACGTCCCGCTTTCTTCTGGTTCGACTTTTTAGGTCGCGACACGCACGAGCCACTTCTCTCGTCGTCGGAAATATTCCTGTCATGTCTTTTACTCGGCGTGGTGAAGCTGCTGTGCTGCGTGTCCGCTGTTCAGCCTGCAGCCCTCGTAGTTGCTTCGCGGGCAGACGACCGGCTCAGGCAGGGGCTGGCTCATCACGAACGAGTGCAGTTTGCTCTGAGGGTAATTGGGGTAGCCGCACTGCTTGTGGACCTCTGCCCTGTCCCCGCGACGCTCGTCCTCGCAGTGGTGGCATTCGGGCTGCGGCCGTTCTCAGGCATGCAGGTGAAAATCATGGACTTGCAATCAGGAGAAATTTCTGGATGGCAGATGTAGGCTTTCCTGGGGAGGGGGGGGGAACAAAACGAAATCGTTGTTTGATATCAATATAATGATTATTTACCTCAAGTGAGTTTCATTAAGTAATCCGGGTCGGTATTGCTTTCAAGCAGAGGTATTAAAGACTCACCCTTAATGTGTCATCATTTCAGAAGTAGAGCCATTTTTTTCGGGGTGGGGTGGGGACGCTCTAAGCAATGATACATTTAAGGGCCCAAAGCAAGGGAAATGGTAATTTTGGGGCCCTGTGTCAAACTCGATGCAAGGTCACCGCTTGAAAATTTTGTCCCATAATTTTTTTTAATTGATAAGCCCAATTTTTTTTCCAATCATATGTTTACTTGAAAAGTGCGTCGAAGCTCAAGTTTGCCAAAGAAGCCAGCAACCGTCGGTCAGGCACTGCTAATGTTATACAATTTACCAGTAACGCAGGTATGGTAGTGCATGCTGTGAGACCACACAGAGCCTCAAACTAGAGAGGGAGTTGCCAAAAAAAACTGTTGGCCCTGTCATTTACTTAGCACGTATGATAAACTCAAGGTGCTGACAAAATCGAACATTAGCCCCGGGGTTGCGAGATAAACTTAGGGGCGCCATCATTATTTTTATTTCTTTAATAACACGTATACGTAAAACATGCACAACAGCTCAGTGCTCCAGGGCGCAAGCAAACATCGCTCCGGACGTGCGTATGCTAAACCAATATGAAGTCGCGTGCTGGAACAACTACTGCCTAACTTCTAAGTATACATTCCACTCCACACCTGATTTCCACGAGATTCGCTGTGAGCCCCTTCGGCGAAGTGCGGGGCGGCCCTCCCAATCCATCGGCAGGGGCGAAGCAGTAGCGGCGGCCGCTGGGGCGGCTGGGCTCTTCTCCAAAATGAGCCTCTTCCTTCTCCCCGGGGTAGCTGGGGTCCCGGTACACCTCATTGAAACACATACTGGCCGGGCCCGTGTCTCTGTGGGGGTGAAGAGTCAACGATGACACGCTTGTGACCTGAAAATAATAAACAAGCAATTAAGCCTGTTCCATTCTGGACACAGGACGTGTTAGCACTGCATTTTCATGTTATGTATCAGTACGTTTGTTAACTTTCAGTAAATATTTGTAAATTTTGGAAATGTTTATAAATTCAATTGTGTAACGCATATATCTTTAAAAAAATATTATAAAGACGTTTCTTTATATTTGAAAAAATTATTTCTCTTAAATCTAACTACAAGTGGTTTGTGGTTACTGAAATAGGACTCATAATTGAAAACATTCGAAATTGTAGTCATTTAATCGTCCGAAAACTCCGTCAATTGCTGCATAGCTCTGATACTTCAATTAAACTCAAAACACAAGCTTACTATTTCATTTTGCGGTTTCTTAATAAATCTTGGTGAAACTACGTGCTGCAGTATTTTGCACCAAATGAATGGGTTATTGAACGTACAAGGTGTAGAATGGGGCCACGTATATAATATATAAGCCCCTTAGGAGCCCTGAAGCCCGGCCCTCAGAGGTCCTATCGCAAAATGGTGCTTTTGATGTACACATGGCAGGCCAAGACCTACAAAATGATATATACATCATGGGTCTAGGACTTATGGTTGCTGAGACATAGGGCGCTCCTTTATTAATATAACTTATATAGTAAAAACGGTACTTTATAAGGGCCCCTTTTACGGCCCTGAAGGTCAGATCGCGAAATGGAAAAAAGTCATTTCTTGGCAGGCCAAGACCTACAAAATGATATATACATCATGGGTCTAGGACTTATGGTTGTTGAGATCTAGGGTGATGACAGACAGACAGACAAAAACGGGGACAATATCTAAAAACACGAACTATGGTGTTTACCGTAAACTTTTGATTTTTCCGACCGCGTATTACATGACCCAGTGATGATTATGTGATTAGCAGTTCTTAAGTTTTGGGGGCCCTATGTTAAAGGTGTGTTAGAGGGCCTTACACAATGTTATTTTTGGGGGCCTGGAGTTAAGGTGTGTTAGGGGCCTCACGTGTTACTTTTGGGGAGCCCTAGGTTAAGGTTTGTTAGAGGGCCTACACAATGTTACTTTTCGGGGGCCCTAGACAAAACGCTTGCAAGGTAACCGATAGCTATTCTAGTGCCAGAAGTGGCCCCTCAATCCACTCCGCTGTTAAGTTATTTTACCCTCGGGGCCCCAGACCAAGTGCTCACAAGGCTCGCACCCACTAGGGGCCCCTTATCCAGAGGAGGTCCTAGGCAGTCACTTAATTTGCATATCTGTCTCTGATAATCATAAGAATGTTTAAGATTGTTTTCTTTAGTATAGGTTGGGCAGGAAAAGATTCTTCGGCATTCCCCAATATAGAATTATTTTCTGCCTCTTTATGCCAGTTAGTAGACAGTCTACTGTATGTTATATGTTGTTTTATTCATTTCATACAAAGATCATAATAAATTTTGTATTAACGTCTTGCGTACAATAGACAGAGATATGGTCGTGTATTTGGTCTAATTTTATTTATGGAATGATATTGACCGTTTATTAATATTGTTGTTTGCTATTCACTGCGGACTGACCTGGAAGGATGCCAGGAATATCACTCTATCCAGATACGAGGAAGTACCTTCTGGGTGAGAGTCACCATCCTGATCAACAGAGCAGACCGAGGATGCGTCATCGGGGTCATAGTTGATGATGGCCTCCTTGCCCTGTTTGAAAAAAAAAAGAGAGAGAACACAAAGCTTCATTATGCCCTCTGTGTCGCCCTGTCGCCCTAAACACACAGAAATATCATCGGTGTCTCCCCCTCAACACACAGGAATATCCTCTGTGTCTCCCCCTCAACACACAGAATATCCTCTGTATCCCTAAACACACAGAAATATCTCCAGTGTCTCCCCCTCAACACACAGAAATATCCTCGGTGTCTCCCCTCACCACACAGAAATATCCTCGGTGTCTCCCCCTCAACACACAGAAAGCATAAAACTTCTATATGCCCTCTGTGTCTCCACCACAACACACAGAAACCGCAAGCTTCATTATCTTCGTTGTGTTGCCCTGACACCTGGAAAGAACAAAGTTTCACTATGTTCTCTGCGTCACCTCAACACACACTTATGTCCAAATATACACTATTGGTCTCTCTATATGTCTTTCGAGTTAATTAAAAACTTGAGCAGAAGGATGTAAGGACATAGCGGTAGAACGGTATTTAATAAAAGGAGATTCCATGAATGTTACACACAGAGAATACGAACACAGAAAGAACAGTAGAAAGAAAGAAAGAAAGAAAGGAAAAAAAGAAAGAAGAAAGAAGGAAAGAAAGAAGAAGAAGGAAAGAAAGAGAAAGAAAGAAGAAAGAAGGAAAGAAAGAAAGAAAGAAGGAAAGAAAGAAAGAAAGGAAGGAAGGAAGAAAGAAAGAAGGAAAGAAAGAAAGAAAGGAAGGAAGAAAGAAAGAAAGAAAGAAAGAAGAAAGAAAAAAGGAAAGAAAGAAGAAGGAAAGAAAGAAAGGAAGTAAGAAAGGAAGAAGAAGAAAGAAAGAAGAAGGAAAGAAAGAAAGAAGAAAGAAAGAAAGAAAGAAAGAAAGAAAGAAAGAAAGAAAGAAAGAAAGGGTCTTTGTATTTGTTTTGAAGAACACAATCTGGCGTTTAACCTCTGAACCATTGGTTCTGCATGTGGGCACTCAATGCTATTTACTCAATGCCCAGCTGGTAGTTTTAGCCAGTGGCATTTGGAGCGACCGTGCCTGCAAATGGATTTTTTTAGTTTCTTACCTGTCACAAAGTTAAACTAGGCCCAGAAAATGACGTCTAGGCCCCGCGTACAGAGTAGACCGCCTCTGGTTTCACACTACACTGTGACTACAGTCTCTCCCCGTCCGCCCAGACAGCCCAAGAAGAGAGTGCTCATATAAGAGACACCATTTTGAAAGATAAAATTGATCACTGTAAGCAACTTGCTCAAAACAACACAGGAGTGTTACCTTTCTTAATAAACAGGAGTTTCTTTCTCAAACAACACATGAGTTTTTACCTTTTTCTCAATCAACACATGAGTTTTACCTTTCAAACAACACATACGTTTTTTACCTTTCTCAAACGTCTAAACAACTTGCGCCGAGTCCATGAAGAGAGAAGACCAGGCTTACGTGGAAGAAGAGGGTCAGAAAGCACCAGAATATAGCCACTAGGATGGACTCTATCCTGTGAACATATCGGACATCATACAGAATATGGCCACTAGAATTAACTCTATCCTGTGAACATATCGGACATCATACAGAATATGGCCACTAGAATTAACTCTATCCTGTGAACATATCGGGCATCCAGAATATGGCCTGGATGGACTCAACAAAACTGTGGCTTGGTCTTGTTCTACATGTACTTGTAGACATAAACATTGACTAAAATGTATCGTAATACTTACAATTCCAGTCCATGCGGTCGTATACGTAGCAGGCGTAGGGTCAGTGCCTCCGCCGTACTGATATATCGCGGTGAAGAAGATGTGGAATAACGTCAGCGAGAAGGGGTGCATCAGGGTGCCCCATGCGTGAGGAGATAGCCTACGTTAGTACTAACAGTGGATGCCGGCGTAGGCACAAATCATAAGGAAGTAGTAGTACTGTAGACCGATCTTAGACTCTGTGAGTTGGTTCAAACCAAGAACATTTCAAAACGTTGGTTTGAGGAGTATAGACAGAAAGATAGACAGTCAGACATATCGATGTATGGACATAACGCATGGACAGAGAGGTTCCTAGTTAAGGGTGCTACTACAAGTCGAGTTAGAATTTAGCCAGTCACAATTAAAGTCGATCGGTACCTTATCACGGGCCTAAAGGCCCCGATTAAAACCTAGGCACTATAGGCACCGTGCATAGGGCCTAGAAGCTTAAAATAAGGTCTACAAAAGTGAAAAATTAATATTTTTTTTAAATAATACAAATTATATAAATATTAAATTAGATATAATTAGTTAATTAGTGCCTAGGGCCTACAAAATCCTTCATCGGGCCCTGAGGGGGGCTAGGGTTTTTAGTTTTGGGCGTCCGAAAAAACACATTTTCAAAGATTATTAAAGGCTCATTATTTGCCGACTCCCTTATACGTCTTTGCATTGGGGCCTCCGAATTTATGATTTTGGGAAAAGAGCAATTCACGTGATATAGAGGAGGAAGAGCAATTCACTTGATATAGGGATCAGAGCGATTCACGTGATATAGGGATCAGGAGCAATTACGTGATAAAGGATCGAGCGGTCCGTGATATAGGGACCAGACCAATTCTTGTGGACAGGTCAGCCTCCACTGACATGGAGACCTATCCAGTAATTCCTGTCCAGTGAAATATTTTCGGCCCCGACAAATGTGTCCCCCGAGTCCTCCAAGTGTCTCTGAAAGTCTCCGATTTCTCCGCCCCCGCCTCCACTTCACAATGACCTTAAAAGATCAAATAACGGCTCTTTTGAATGCTACTTTACATAGATTAGCGGTAGTTATTTGATCAACGTATGAAATATCTGATAAGGAATATCTTTGACATCGATTCTCTCACTAAGTGAATCGAATTTAGTGGATTACGTAAGGATAGCAAAACGAACTTAGCTGAAATATGGAATACATTGCGCCGCAAGACAAGATATTCCACGTAGATGGCGTTGTACATGAACCACATGACCTTGAAATACCATGGCACAACACTTTCATAGACTGGAAGCAGATGAATAAATAAAGGGACATAACAAGCGTTTTAAGATAGTTATGATAAACTAATTGTTTTCCCTTTTTTCGTCGGGCATAATTTGAGAACGTTTACTCAAGAACAGCCAACTAATCATAGTTAAATTCCTGTAGTTGTTTTTTTTTTTCAAAGTAATTTGTGTAAATAAAGATAAATCGATCTAGTGAAAAATCTTGTCAACTTCAGAAATTTAAAAAACAAATAATAATTAATTATGTATCCAAAAGCAGATTTGATTTAGCTGTCAGTCGGGTGTTGCTATACACCCTCCCCTTCCCTCACACTCGCCATCGCGTGTGTCCTGTATGTGTGTAGTGCAGCCATGGAGCAAACTAAGGCCCGTGGGTCAAATCCGGCCCCACCGGACAGTTTAATCCGACCCGCGGCCTGCCGCTCGTTTATGGAAGCGAGGCACAACACTCCCACTCCATCTACTCCTCATCTGGACCGCAGTGTACCCGCGACTTCAAAAAGTTCCCCCACCCCTGGTCTAGTGTTTCACCTGGCAACCACGTCTACCTACTGAATGGCTTTCAAAACCTACCGAGATGCCAAGTCGGCAGCGTGACCGCGACGTACAGAGGGGCGCCGACCAAAAATGATGGAGAAGACGAGCAAGAGGACAGCCAGATGTGCATATGATAAGGCCAGAGTAAGGGGTGGCTATTTCATCGTGAAGAGAAACTGATCGTAAATGCTGGCCAGCAGAAGTGGGATGACCAGCATGCACAGCACGCGACTGACCAGGTAGAAGTGACTCGCATGCCAAACTGACAGCCAAAAATAAATAAATATATCATAAAAAAAATAAATGCATATATACAAATGGTATATGTTACATATAATATTATATGGTTTCGAATGGGGGGGGCTGCTAAAAAGGTATTGTGCCCCGGGCGCGAGATAATTGTTCTGCTACTATAATACATTGCATAACAAATGGCTTCGTTCTCTGGTTGGTTCCAGAAAATTTAGTGACCCTGTCTTCCACCGTGTCTCCATGACGACTGAATCATATTATATTGGAGGGTGTGGAAGGAAAAGGTCACAAATAAACAGCGAAACAGTGGGAGTCAGGTCCATAGATAGCAATGAGATAGCACTCCATTAAAAGACAATTGTTTTCATCCAATCAAGTATTAAGGGTCATTCAATAAAGTGATCCAGAGTATCATATCTTGGCATGGTGATTCAGATGTGTTGAGACTGTGAGCCAGATATACGCCATTCAAAAATATGATCTCACTTTAGAAAATGCATCACCAATGGGAAGTAAATACTAACTAGAACAGTGTGTCCAGTTTATAGTTCACGGTGATGGTGCACCTTTTTGTCTTTCTTTCGCTGATTGACTCAAAAACTGTTATTACGATGACAGAAATGAGAATTAAGATATAGATTCTACACAAGGCCATCAGAATAAAAAAAGGTGGGTGGCAGGCGATCAGTGCCAAACCTAGGGATTTGGGGGCCCGGGGGGCTTGGCCTCTTTGGCGTCCCTGCATTTTGACATTAGACACCATGATATGAGATAATGTACTTAATATTTAATGTAAACAAAAATTTGGTGCCCCCTTCAAGCTTGGGACCCTGGGGGACTTTGAATTTGAACACCCCCTCCCTCACCCGGTACCACCGGAAGGGGAGCCCGGAAGGGAGCCCGGAAGGGGCCCGGCGAGTTTTAGGGGAAGTTTTAGGGGCTCAATATTATTATCAGCACGGGGCGGTAACAGTCCTGCTTAGAGACTGAAATTTCTGTGGTGGGCCTGCCCCCACCCCTAGGTACGCCTCTGCAGGCGATGTAAAAGATATGAAACAATTTAATCAAACTGTGCAGACCTCGAATACCATGAAATCGATGACGTCATAGTGGTGGAATAAACATCGGTGAAGGGAGCGGAACTCCTGCTTCAGTTCATTTCTGATTCTGTTGGCTTTACGGACGTTTTCTTCCCATACTTTGATCCTATGTACTCTTGTGGATTCTTCCTGTTAAAAACTCTGATAGTCATGAATGTAAAACGAATTTTAAAAAAAGATATCAATGTATTCAACATTAAAAGGGTGTATGTGTCCCTGAACAAAATATAGAAACAATATGTTTGCCTGAGAAACAATTTGTTTATATGTCATTTTTATTTAGATGCAACAGCATATTTGTTCTGTAATCCCCTGAGTCTACTGTAGGTCGGCCGTAATGTAAAGATCGCCCGTAAAATTTCCTTTTTTCAAAAATACTGACTCACACAACCGGTATACCAAGATAACAACGTTTTAACGAAAGTGATATCATTGGAAGGGGGGGGGGGGCTCATAGAGTGTAGACTACCGGTTTGATGCCCAGCATCATTGCTGACCCATGACCCTCCCCACCATCATTACTGACCCATGACCATCCCCTGCATTAGTGTTGTTTTAGTCCCAGGTCATATTTTAGTTTCAGTTTTTATTTCGTTTTTTCTGTAATAATTTTAGTTTTCGTCTAGTTTTAGTCTTGCTTCTAATTTTAGTTTTAGTTCTCGTTGACGAAAAGTCAACATTTTCGTTAACGAAGGTTTTAGTTTTAGTTTTCGTGAACGAAAGCAACACTATATTTTAGTTTCAGTTTTTATTTAGTTTTTTCTGTAATAATTTCAGTTTTCGTCTAGTTTTAGTCTTGCTGCTAATTTTAGTTTTAGTTTTAGTTCTCGTTGACGAAAAGTCAACATTTTCGTCAACGAAGGTTTTAGTTTTAGTTTTCGTCAACGAAAACAACACTACCCTGCATCATATACTGACCAATGCCTTTCCCGCAGCATCATTGGTGACTTATGACTCTCCCTAGCATCATTATTGAACTTTGACCCCCATCCCCGGCCCAGTATTATTATTGACTTGTAACCCTCCCTGTACTTCCTCCACATCCAGTGGAAACCGCGACCATGACTAATGAAGTGTCACCAACTTAACAGTCAAATATGCTGGAACAAGCTGGGCTGAACAACATATTAAAACAACAACTGTTTGTCTCTTATTTTAACATGATTCGTGCCCCAACACATTTAACAAGTCTTATCTAAAGCTGAACAATTTTTTCTGTATGTTTACAGGCTGAAGACTGTGTGAATTACATATAACCAAAGACTCAACTGAACATCATTTGATAAACATGAGTAAAGTAAGTTAGTAACATAATGCATGACTTCGTTTTAATGTACTTTGTTTTGAATCGTATTGACATAATGTCTTGTAGTTTACGTAAAATGTAACACATCTGTTTGTGTTAATTGTGTATATAACTAACATAATAAAAATATTGAATTTACGTAATGACATTCTACTCGTGTATATACATTACTAAAACAACCTACTTATTTATAAAGCTTAACGATAACACTCTGCATCTATCTATCTATCTATCTATCTATCTATCTATCTATCTATCTATCTATCTATCTATCTATCTAATTAAACGAAAATAAATTAAATGATTAACACTCTATTTGTATTTAAATCTTACAAGATATTAGTCACTTTGTTCATATAACTTACCAGATAATAAAATATGGTAAAATATGTTAACTTAAATTAATTTATACTTTTTAAATAAATTGATTGTACATTTTTTTTTTACTCCATCTCCCCAACCCTCCCACCATCTCGTCACAGGTGAATCAAACAAGTGACTACAAACAGGTGCTGGTACCAATGGACGGTGACGTAGGTCATTGTGGACTGAATCCACCGAACTACAGTCCTGTAGGTTATTTTTAGAACACTCAGCATTGTCTGACGTACATACTGACAGATAGTTTTTAGTAATTTAATTGTTTTAAGCAAAATAACAGTAGAACACCAGTACACTAGTACACCAGTACACCCAACTTCAACACACACACACACAATTAACGGCATTGTACATAAGTACTTTTATTTTACACATTCAAATAGCAACATTACACACTCCACCCCCATACTAAATGGTGACTTACTTACGTAAACATATTTTACGTTTTAATAAAAGCCTTGATTTAGATGTGTACTTTTGATCATACAAACAGGGTTGTGTGGCTGGGCGAGCTAGATGACACCCTACGACCCTCCTCCCTCTTTTCATTCAACAGGGAGTGTTTGCTAACGGCCTTCATACATCTCTGGAAGTCTTTACACATGGCAATCATACATCTCTTGAAGTCTTTAAACATGACCCTCACATATCTCTTGAAGTCTTTACACATGACCCTCACACATCTCTTGAAGTCTTTACACATGACACTCACACATCTCTTGAAGTCTTTAAACATGACCCTCACATATCTCTTGAAGTCTTTACACATGACCCTCACACATCTCTTGAAGTCTTTACACATGACCCTCACACATCTCTTGAAGTCTTTACACATGACCCTCACACATCTCTTGAAGTCTTTACACATGACCCTCACACATCTCTTGAAGTCTTTACACATGACCCTCACACATCTCTTGAAGTCTTTACACATGACCCTCACACATCTCGAAGTCTTAACATATGACTCTCAGATACTCTTGAAGTCTTTACACATGACTCTCAGTCATCTCTTGAAGACTTTACACATGGCCCTCACACATCTCTTCAAGTCTTTACACATGGCTCTCCAGAATTGCTGTGTCTGCAGCATTATTTTAGTGTCTTTTGTACCGTTTTAACATTTGGTCCATTTTTTATAGTGAGATTAGAGACAGGAACATATTACTATTATCCAAAACAATCTTTGACATTTTGTAACAATTTTGAACTTTTTTTTAATATCAGGGTCCAGACAGAATGACAACAGGATGTGCCCCGGGCTACTATAACCAGGCCATGGTTAATACTCATCCTTCCGTCACTCACCAGTCTGCTAACAATTCCACACACTCCAACAATGTCGTGGTTGTTCACCCTGGCAACTCAACCACCCATGTAAGTTTGACCTTTTTGTTTTTATTGAACGAAAACTTGGACATAATAGCTCTGAAAGGCACATAAGTTATTTACGCCACTAACCCACTGATCTCGGGAAGTCATATTCTATGCCAGGGATGTCAAGACTCGGGAAACCTCATTCTATGCCAGGGATGTCAAGACTAGTAAATGCTAAATAACAAGCAATGATAATGAAAGTAAGAACCCAAGAGTGTTGCCAAATTGGAGTTTTCCCTTGTAGGTGTTGACAGCTTCCTAATGCCTTGAGTTTTCTATTGATTCAAGTTAAGTTAATGGTTAGACAAAATATAATATATGAGTTGAATGCTGTTCATATGTCAATATAATCCCATTCCATTTTTAGAAAACAAACATTTTATACATTAAAAAAAATAATTTTAGTATTTTATGCTATTGGTTTATTTTTTCCCAACCCAAAAGACCCAAGACATGTTGTAATCCACCTTTCACAGCACCAATTAATAATTCACATAATTGTAAACCAAGGCGTATGAATTTTTTTTCTGGGTTGTGTCTTCTATTATTCATTGTTCCACACAGTCTCAAAGTGTCTTCTTTAATTCATTGTTCACCACAGTCTCAAAGTGTCTTCTATAATTCATTGTTCCCCACAGTCTCAAAGTGTATTCTATAATTCATTGTTCTCCACAGTCTCAAAGTGTCTTCTATAATTCATTGTTCCACACAGTCTATAAGTGTCTTCTGTAATTCATTGTTCCCCACAGTCTCAAAGTGTCTTCTATAATTCATTGTAGCATTGTCGTCTGGGTGTGTGTGTGTGTGTGTGTGGGAGGGGTGATGTCTGACGTTGATCACACTGTCTGACAGCGGTCGTTGTCTAGGAAGTTGTTTGATGATGACCTAATCGATGTTGCTGTAGAATAATATATTTACATACTCATCCACTATATAGACACATAATGTTTCATTTAATACTTCTCTCTATCTCTCCGCATCTCGTCTAGCTTCTCTTTATCTCTCTCTCTCTGTTTTCATTCTCTTTTGTCTCTTTCATTCTGTATGACAATCAGCGAAATACTGCCCCCCCCCCTTTCCCCTTCCACCAGCCGCAGTGTCTCACAACCGACTTCCGTTCGTTTTGACAGTCTGACGTCGCAACTAAACTGAGCTACCCTCACCCCCCCCCTCACACACATACATTCGTTTCACCCACCTTGAATTACTTCCCTTACCTTGTCCCACTCACCTTGAATTACTTCCCTTACCTTGTCCCACTCACCTTGAATTACTTCCCTTACCTTGTCCCACTCACCTTGAATTACTTCCCTTACCTTGTCCCACTCACCTTGAATTACTTCCCTTACCTTGTCCCACCCACTTTGAATTACTTTCTTTACATATATTGTGCGGTTCCGTTACCCAAATCTGTCCCCACCCCTCGCAATACATGATTTTTGTACAACAATCTGTACGACGGCCACATTCGAATGAAAGTGTTCGATCTACCTAGTGCAGGTGAAGGGAGAATATGTAAGGGTGGGGGTAGCCTAACTTTTTAAGTCGTGGGCCACATAGGGTTCATCAATTTAACCGGCGGGCCGGCCCAAAAATAGATGGATGGAGTGCTGACATGAGCAAAGGTAAATAAAGGCTGGTCGTGTGCTTCACTATGAAGCGAGTGACGGGCCGGATAAACTATCAGGCCGACCGGATTAGGCCCACGGCCCGTAGATTGCCCATGGCTGTGTTAGTGGGGCTGTGTTAGTGGGGCTGTGTTAGTGGGGCTGTGCTAGTGGGGCTGTGTTAGTGGGGCTGTGTTAGTGGGGCTGTGTTAGTGGGGCTGTGTTAGTGGGGCTGTGTTAGTGGGGCTGTGTTAGTGGGGCTGTGTTAGTGGGGCTGTGTTAGTGGGGTTGTGTTAGTGGGGCTGTGTTAGTGGGGCTGTGTTAGAGGGGCTGTGTTAGTGGGGCTGTGTTAGTGGGACTTAGTTAGTGGGGTGGTATTAGTGGGACTTTGTTAGTGGGGTGGTATTAGTGGGACTTTTTTAGTGGGGCAGTGTTAGTGGGAATTTGTTAGTGGGGCTGTGCTAGTGGGGTTGTGTTAGTGGGGTTGTAATAGTGAGGTTGTGTTAGTGGGGCTGTGTTTGTGGGGTTGTAATAGTGGGGTTGTGTTAACGGGACTTTGTTAGTGGGGTTGTGTTAGTGGGGCTGTGTTAGTGGGGCTGTGTTAGTGGGGTTGTGTTAGTGGGGCTGTGTTAGTGGGGCTGTGTTAGTGGGGCTGTGTTAGTGGGGCTGTGTTAGTGGGGTTGTGTTAGTGGGGCTGTGTTAGTGGGGCTGTGTTAGTGGGGTTGTGTTAGTGGGGTTGTGTTAGTGGGGTTGTGTTAGTGGGGCTGTGTTAGTGAAGTTGTGTTAGTGGGGCTGTGTTAGTGGGGTTGTGTTAGTGGGGCTGTGTTAGTGGGGTTGTGTTAGTGGGGCTGTGTTAGTGGGGCTGTGTTAATGGGGCTGTGTTAGTGGGGCTGTGTTAGTGGGGCTGTGTTAGTGGGGCTGTGTTAGTGGGGTTGTGTTAGTGGGGCTGTGTTAGTGGGGCTGTGTTAGTGGGGCTGTGTTAGTGGGGCAGTGCTAGTGGGGCTGTGTTTGTGGGGTTGTAATAGTGGGGTTGTATTAGTGGGACTTTGTTAGTGGGGTTGTGTTAGTGGGACTTTGTTAGTGGGGTTGTATTAGTGGGAGTTTGTTAGTGGGGTTGTATTAGTTTGACTTTGTTAGTGGGACTTTGTTAGTGGGGTTGTGTTAGTGGGACTTTGTTAGTGGGGTGGTATTAGTGGGACTTTGTTAGTGGGGTGGTATTAGTGGGACTTTTTTAGTGGGGCAGTGTTAGTGGGAATTTGTTAGTGGGGCTGTGCTAGTGGGGTTGTGTTAGTGGGGTTGTAATAGTGAGGTTGTGTTAGTGGGGCTGTGTTTGTGGGGTTGTAATAGTGGGGTTGTGTTAACGGGACTTTGTTAGTGGGGTTGTGTTAATGGGACTTTGTTAGTGGGGTTGTGTAAGGAGGGTTGTGTTAGTGGGGTTGTGTTAGGTGGCGATATTATATGTAGTCAACATGTGACTAATATACCTACAACGATTCTGTGAGTAGGATTTACAATAAAAAGAAAGTGGTTTTCATTGTAAGAAATAAACTTGATAAATGATCCCATAGACCCCATTGTTGAATTTGGGTTTTTGTTTTCATCATCATCATCATCCGTGGCACTACAGCTCATGAAGAGCTTTGGCCTGCTCAACTACTGCCTTCCATTCGGGTCTGTCCCTGGCTTTCCTCCGCCATGCCCGTACTCCCAGCTTTTGTAGGTCCGCCTCTACTGTTTCGAGCCATCTCTGTCTTGGCCTGCCTCTAGGTCTCTTCCCTCTTGGGTTCTGATGGTATGCTATCCTAGCTGCTCGATCCTTGGTCATTCTCTCTACATGGCCTGTCCATCTCAGTCTGCCCTTCTTTATTTCTGTCACTATTGAGGGATCTTCATACAGTTCATAAATTTCTTCGTTTGTTCTTACTCTCCAGCCATCTTTGTCTTTCACAGCTCCATGTATTCTCCGCAGCACTTTTCTCTCCCAGGTATTTAGCATATTCTCAATAGTTTTTGTTGTAGTCCATGTTTCGCTGCTGTACATGACCACTGGCCTTATTATGGTTTTATAGATTACTTTCTTCGCTCTCTTTGAGATATTTTTGCTACGGAATACATTTTGGAGACTGTAGTAGGTACGGTTTCCTGCAGTTATCCTTTCTTTTATTTCAGGCAGTAACTCGTTGTTCTCATTAAGGTTTGATCCTAGATATTTAAAGTTCTCAACCTTTTCAAAAGTGTGGTTTTTGGTTTTGAGGTCTTCCTTATCTTCTTCCTTTGTATCGGCCCTTCTCATTACCATGTATTTTGTTTTGAGATCATTGATTTCGAGTCCTGCCGACTTGGCGGCATCTTCCAGCTCTGTGAGGGCTTGTTGGATGGCATTACTGTTTTTTTCCTAGTAGGGCTATATCATCGGCATAGGCCAGGTACTGTACAGGTTGGCTATAAAGAGTTCCACTGGTTTGTGTGCTGTAATTGTCTCTATTGAAATATTCCTTTATTGTTCTCTTAGTGTCTATTTTGATGTTTCTTATGACTCTCTCTAATACTAGGTTAAATAGCAAGCATGATAGTGTGTCTCCTTGTCGGAGACCTTGTTGTGTGGAGAATTCTCGTGAGTATTCTCCTTGGACTTTGATTTTACTTTTAGATCTATTTAAGGTCATGTGTATTAGCCTAGTTAGCTTGTTAGGTATCCCAAAGAACTCCAATGTTTCATAAAGATAGTTTCTGTTTATACTATCATATGCCATTTTGTAGTCGATGTAAAGCTGATGCACTGGTATATCATATTCATAGCATTTTTCAAGAATGCATCGGATGGTAAAGATCTGGTCATTTGTTGATCTGTTAGGTCTGAATCCGCATTGGTAGTCACCTAGTATATTTTCTGTATAATATTGTAGCCTACTTGCTATTAATTTGGACATAACTTTATAAGTAACATTCAGAAGGGAGATTCCCCTATAGTTTGCACAGTTAAGCTTAGATCCTTTCTTGTGTATTGGTGTCACTACTGCCGTTTCCCAGTCTATAGGCATTTTTTCTTCTAGCCATATTTTGTTTTCAGTAACACAATTTATTTTTAGCTGGTGTATCGAATAATAAAATTTGAGATCGCAGTGGCTTCGAATACGACCGGCCGTACTACGTTTTTTTTTTTTCGAGATACGACCAGCAAACTTTGATGACGTCAGTAAACAGAATGAATGAGAACTCTTTATTTACTGCAGACGTTGATGACGTCATTTGCTGTTAATAATCGGAGATATTTTTATAATATTTTTTTAAAAATAAATACAGCTTTGAATTATATATTTTAGTTGTCAGGATATATGTCTAAGACTAAGAGTAAAGATGTCCACATGCACGGCAGTTATTTTTTATTACTTTTTTTTCGGGTCTGTCCAAGCCTAATAAAGTCGGACGAATAAAACAAAGCTAACACTTGTTAATTCGTCTCCGTCAGTATTTGGTTCAATTCTCGGATACAAATGCTTCCCCATTCCCTCTATTTTCTTTTCTTAATCTTATTATTATTTAGTAAATTTGAAATATGTAGGCTACTCTGAATTTTTTAAAGTGTGACGCAAAAATGATGGTAAGGAAAAGTTAGGTAATATTTAGGACTAGCTGTACCCTGGAAAGCCTTTGCAAGAAGATAGACTATTGCAAAGCCATTGCCGAACCTAGGATTTGGGGGCATTGCATTTTGACATTCGATACCATGACATGCGATTATGTACTTAATATTTAATGTAAAAATAATTTTGGGGGCTCCCCTCAAGCTGGAGCCCAGCGGGACTTTCGATTTTGGACCCCCCCCCCTTCTTTGTTACGCCTCTGTGTTCAGCTTTGATACATATTTTCAAAATATTTTTTTTTTAGTTATGAAATAGTTAAAAAAAACCTAATTAGTTGTTGTTTCTTTTTCTTACAACATCCTAAATGAAACATTATTTCAATTTGAAAAAAAAAATGTCAGAGATCTAATTAGTTACTTTTCATTAAAACAATTAAAAGGATACATTCTGAAAAAAAAAAAAACACAATAAAAAAAGTTATGTTTCTGAGAGGAATCGAACCTGGATATAGACAGCATAAAAATGAGTCACAAACCAAACGGTTTCACCACTGTGCTAGGAGGACAAACAAGCAAAGTTGCAATTTTAATGTATAAGTAGACAAAATTACTCGTTCCCACGAAAAGAAAATAACTTTAAATCATAAGAGTTCATTCTGTTTACTGACGTCATCAAAGTTTGTAGGTCGTGTCTCGGAAAAAAATACGTAGTACGGCCGGTCGTATTCGAAGCCACTGCGTTTTGAGCTTTGAAAATATCTCCCTAAGTGTGTGTGTCATGTTCTCTCTACAGACTGTGATTGTGGAACCACCGGCTAAAAACTACACTGCACTCAGTGTGTTCACCTTCCTGATATGTCTGCCAATAGGACTGTGTGCTCTGTTCTATGCCAGAGATGTAAGTACTCTGAAAAATATTGTCTTTTCTGTCTGTCGTTCTACGCGTCTGTCTGTCTTTCGGGGTGTCTTTCTATATGATAGTCTGTCGACATGTTTGTGTTTTGATATATCTGTCAGCAACACTGTTTGTTTACATTGATAACTTCAAATTTGTCTGCAAACCTTTTTTTTGTGTGTGTACATGTCTGTCTAGACTACAGATTATACATTTTACAGATTGCGCAAGCCTCAGTCCATTCATAAATTAGAAATGTTTATTACAAAAACACATGAACTCTTGATTTAAATAATAAATTATATCTTTTTTTTATTTATAAAGCAAATTAAAAGTTTTTTTAAAATTCTTATTTTATCTCTTGGAAAAAAATAACAACAAAGACGTATAAATAAGTCTGTTTGTTTTTAAGAATGGAAAGCGTCATTGGAAACAAAAGCGAATAACAACAATGGCGCGAGAGTTTTTAACACAAAACCGAGGACAGTTTATATAGCGATGCGCTTTCTGTATAATATATAATCTGTAGTCTATACGTCACAGTGTGTCTGGAAACCTACCCACATGTCTAGTCTGTCTGTTTCATGTCTGTCTATCCACACGTTTTTTTTTATAACCAGATATTTCTGTCCCCAAATTAAACTTCGTCTCTAAATCTTAAATTTGTTTGTCTCCCCCCACCCCCCACAGGCTCAGTCCATGTGGCTGCACGGCCACACCAAGGAGGCCCAGAAAAAGTCCCGCATCTCCAGGAACCTCAACATCGCTGGCATTGTCATTGGGTCATTGATACTAGTAGCCTGGGTCACTGCAGTGATCGTCATCACCACGAGGAAGCCATCTTATAGCGATAACTATTACAGATATGGCTATAACTATCTCAATACACCGAGACCTTATCCAGAATTTCCTAACTAAGTGCCTTGAAAAAAGATTTTCATTTTTTTTCCTAAATACAAAAGGGAAACAATCCAATTTATTTCTTTATAATTCAGCTAACCTACATTTCATTAGTTGTTTCCCTTAGGGAATGCTAGCCATTATACTTCACAGCGAGCAACTGACTTAAAAATGATATACCTTTAAATTAAAGTAATTGTACAATTACTAAATTTATAACGACGTATATTCCGTTTTTAAATAAAATTATGTACTTGCATTATTAAAAATAAAGGTTTCTGTTATTACGAACTTTACTTTGTAGTTTCTTTGTCATTTTGTAAGATGACACACCATAGTTATCATTTTGTAAGATGACCAACAATAACCTCTCATCGAAACAGTGGCGTAGCGCCAAGGGACTTAGTTTGGAGACCAACCACCGAGACAGACGGGCTAATATGGAAACCAACCACCGAGACAGACTGCCTAGTTCGGAGACCAACCATTGAGACAGACTGCCTAGTTCGGAGACCAACCACCGAGACAGACTGCCTAGTTCGGAGACCAACCACCTAGACAGACTGCCTAGTTCGGAGACCAACCACCTAGACAGACTGCCTAGTTCGGAGACCAACCACCTAGACAGGCTACTGCCTAGTTCGAGACCAACCACTCTAGAACAGACTGCCTAGTTCGGAGACCAACCACCTAGACAGACTGCCTAGTTCGGAGACCAACCACCGAGACAGACTGCCTAGTTCGGAGACCAACCACCGAGACAGACTGCCTAGTTCGGAGACCAACCACCGAGACAGACTGCCTAGTTCGGAGACCAACCACCTAGACAGACTGCCTAGTTCGGAGACCAACCACCTAGACAGACTGCCTAGTTCGGAGACCAACCACCTAGACAGACTGCCTAGTTCGGAGACCAACCACCGAGACAGACTGCCTAGTTCGAGACCAACCACCGAGACAGACTGCCTAGTTCGGAGACCAACCACCGAGACAGACTGCCTAGTTCGAGACCAACCACCGAGACAGACTGCCTAGTTCGGAGACCAACCACCGAGACAGACTGCCTAGTTCGGAGACCAACCACCGAGACAGACTGCCTAGTTCGGAGACCAACCACCGAGACAGACTGCCTAGTTCGGAGACCAACCATCGAGACAGACTGCCTAGTTCGGAGGCCAACCACCGAGACAGACTGCCTAGTTCGGAGACCAACCACCGAGACAGACTGCCTAGTTCGGAGACCAACCACCGAGACAGACTGCCTAGTTCGGAGACCAACCACCGAGACAGACTGCCTAGTTCGGAGACCAACCACCGAGACAGACTGCCTAGTTCGGAGACCAACCACCGAGACAGACTGCCTAGTTCGGAGACCAAACACCTAGACAGACTGCCTAGTTCGGAGACCAACCACCGAGACAGACTGCCTAGTTCGGAGACCAAACACCGAGACAGACTGCCCCGCCCCCCTCGCCCCCACCACAGCAAGTAAGCTGGCGGTTTGAATTTGGTTTGGAGCGACTTCAGAAAGCAGGGTCGCGGACCGGTGCAGGTCCGTGGAACGAATGTTACTGGGCTGCCCAAGAAACATTAAATTATTTCCTTTTTATTTATTTCTCTCGTGATTGTAGGTTTTTCCCTGGACGAGAGATAGTCAACGCCCCCCCCTCCTCCCACCTATTACAGCGTGCCGCGGTGAAATTATCAAACGCCGACCGGTCCGTGGCGAGAAAAAAGTTTTGGGGGACCACTGACTCAAAGGATCAAAACATAAATGTCTATACTTAATTGAACTTTAAAATTTATTTGCTTGACCTATGGCAGGGGTAGGCAACCTGCGGCTCTTTCGATGTCAAGTTGCGGCCTAATTAAATACCATAATATTGAAACAAAAATTTTAGTGGCTCTTTAAAAAACTGAGAAAAAAGCAAATTTTAACTTTTGGCTCTTCCGTCGCAAAATGTTGCCGACCCCTGACCTATGGCTATGTATCGGCTGTATAAAAGAGATATATACTGTATATATACCAATAGAACCATGGAGAGGGGAGGGGAAAATAATTAATGAATAATGGGTTCACTGGGGATTGAGGCTGTGAGTTACAGGTGTTGGTAGATGAGGCTGTGAGTTACAGGTGTTGGTAGATGAGGCTGTGAGCTACAGGTGTTGATAGATGAGGCTGTGAGTTACAGGTGTTGGTAGATAAGGTCCACAGTAAGTGCACTAATCCACTGTCCCTTTGTTCTACACATCAGCTCACGTGGCCTGACTTGACCTCAGTAGAGTACGGATTTCGGTCATCAATGAAAAAAGAGGAACAACATACGGGGGGGGGGAGGGAAGGGGTGTAAAATTGTTTTTCTCACGAAAACTGTTAGTGACATGGACAGGGGAAGACAACTCAGTCTAGACAACAATACCGCCAGTCGTCTCTAGGTGTTGTGAAATATGTCAACACAAAATTAGCCAGACCTTTTTTATTATCATCTTCCATATTGAACACAAAATTAGCCAGACTTTTTTATTATCATCTTCCATATTGAACACAAAATTAGCCAGACTTTTTTATTATCATCTTCCATATTGAACACAAAATTAGCCAGACTTTTTTTTTATCATCTTCCATATTGAACACAAAATTAGCCAGACTTTTTTTTTATCATCTTCCATATTGAACACAAATTAATAACCGTTGGTGTACGACTCTGTTGATGTATCGGCTGGACGCATCCAATCACCGGATACGTTACGTCACCAAGTACAATGTATTGTTTTGGTGTTTGTTTTTACATGCAATACTGAAGCGTGTTATAAATAGAAGGTGGGAATGAAATGGTTTGGCAAAGAAGTGGACTAAACCGACCATGTGTGCATGTGTAGCTGGACAGTGGACGATCGAAACCAACAGTGGACGGTATAGTGTGTACTAGAATGTTTCTACGTCCATGCGAATACTCATTAGACAGTGTGAAAAATGTTCGACCAATAGCTGTTACATGTTGTACAACTAGGCACGTCTCTGTTGTACCAGAGATGGTAAATTTCATTGAGATCAGTAATTTTGTGCAGTTTTTTTTTTCTTATCAAAGGAATATATTTGTGTAGCAGCAGACCGGTGTTTTATTGGTCATTGGTCAATAGTGACCTAATTACACGTGACAGATCATACATTGAACAGCAGAGAATGGGAGACAATATGTCATACTGAAAGCAGACTCTTGTCAGACATGGAGACAGACTTGTCACAAGTGATATATTAATGGAACTTACATTACATGATATATCATTGGAACTTATATTACAGTCTAATTTCTATTCAGCTGAAATCAACAAAGGTAATATTTTTTCTCATTAATTTTAGATTTTGAATCTTTTAGTCTTAAAAACCATTAAGATAACTTCATTGACACATTGTATCATTAATTCTACCAACAGGGGGTCATATAGAGAAATTACGGTTTAAGGAAAGTCATTGGATCCTTATTTAATAAAGTATAAACATCAGAGTGAGACTGGCTTGTAGCTTAGATTGTTGTTATACTTCTGACAATTGATACGGATACACACATATCTAATGAATATACAACCATTACATTAAAAAAAGTTATTGGACGATTGCCAATGATGTCACACTCCTTGCTGTTGATACGACGACAATAGCATTCGTTGTCAGGCCAATGAAGATGTTGACCTGTATATAACAGGTTGACCTGTACTTGCTCAGGACAAAAGTCAGAATTAGGTCACACATCTAAATCCTTAGGTTTGGCACTTACTGACCTAGAAGAAGTGTTTAGTTAGATAACAAACACGAAGAGAAAAAATTCCATTTTAACAGAACGTGCTATCATTGGTGCATGACATTTTTATTTCTCATTTATGTCTGCGCCAAAACTAATCAGTATCTTAACTGTTTCAGTATATCCGTTTTGGGATGATGTCATTAGTGACGTGTAACTGTCAATATTTTTCTCATCTATTTCAGCACCTGATTCAATCAGTACATTAACTGTCTCTCCGTGTCCCTTTAGAGATGCTAACATAAGCGCGTTCCAACAGTCATTATTTTTCTCATCTACTTTAGCTCCTAATTCAATCAGTACTTTGACTATCTCAGTATCTCCTTTAATTAAATGATGCTATTAATAGTGACGTAAAACCATTTTTAGTTTTCTCATCTATTTTAGCACCTGATTCAATCAGTATCTGAAATGTCTCAGTATGTGCGTTTTGAGAAGCTATCATAAATGTTTCGATATCTTCATATTTTTTCTCATTTCTTTCTCTTATTTTTTATATCCGGATTCAATACATATCTGAACCTTCTCATGATATCTCTTATGAGATACATATTTATTGGACTAAATTTATGACTTGTTTTGTAATGTGTTATTATATGGGACGGGTAATGTTCAATATCATTCACATTTACACTTTATCGATCTTTACCCTTTTTGTTCATATCTTTTAGAACCAGTGTTAAATGAAGGCATTGACTCTTTTCATTTTGACCATTTCGTCCTTAAAAAAATTAAATATTTACTTTGTGATTGTGTTCGGTCCAGATTCAATAAGTTATTAAACTTTCCTGGTATGTCCACTGTAAGAGGTTATCATCATCAATTGCTGCAGTCAAAAGTTTTCTTTAATTTATGTGTACACTATTTTGAATAATTAAGTCTTTCTTGAACCAATTGTGGGTAGCAAACAGTCTTTCTTCCCTGACATTAAGGGTGCTTATCTTTGATTTTTACGTCAAATTTACTTTGTTATTTTACCTATTAGGCCCGCGAAGACGTAGTTAATCCATGCCTGTGTTAGACACACCCTAAGGCAGTGGGGGGGGGGGGGGGCTCGAACCTTTTTAGAGCCGCGCGCCCAAAGTGTAACCAATAAGACCAATTATTTATAGTATAGTGCCAACACTCCATTTTAATTAAAGGAAGTGATATTCTATAGTTTTAGTAGCGTGTCGGCTGATGAGGCTCTGCATGCCGTATGTGGCACGCGTGCCATAGGTTCAACACCACTAGCCTATAGAGACGGACCCAAACTCTCCAGATAGTGTACCAGCATGACTAATTTTCTATCGTCCTATTGGATTGCATTAAAGAAACAGTTAAAAATGCCGCCCTTTGCTTTGTAAAATGAAGTGCCACCCTTGGCTGACCACTCTCTGCTATTTGCGCCACTGGAACGTTATTAAAAAAGTTCATAAATGTGTAAACAGCTATTCTTCCTGAAATAGTAATTAAACGTGTCAGCTGTCCACACCAAAAAACGTTGAGTCACTGGTGTCTATTTTTAGAGCTGATGATACACAACTGACTCGTTTTTATTTTCTGTAATAGCTTTAATAACATGTCATGGTTGGATGCGCCCGTAAGGTAGATTTTTGTGTTACACTGCAGCAGTCTCACTATGGACCGTAACGTTGTTATCAAGTTACTTGATCACAAAATTCTGCCCCTATGTCAACACCACAGGCCAAACTAAAAGTTTAAACTAAAAATAAAAATTCTTGCTTATCCCCTAAGATGGCTGTTTGAAGTTGTAAAATGACATACTGGAGTTCCATTTTTCAAAGATTGGTAGGATCATCGCTCCTGGTGCACGTGTTGGCACAAGACATATACAACCTCTCTGTCAATGTCTACCTAAAGAACCATTGTCTAGGCTTCTTAATATCCTTACTCATTAGTGACTCATTACCAAATGAATTCAGTAGGACTTTCTTAAACTAAACTAACCGGGCGTTGATAGAGAAATCAATGTTCCATGTAACATCTTTTGGTTTATTTTTTGTCCTACGTGAATTAACACACAACAGAATAAATAACAAAACCGCCAAAAATCATAATAAAACTAAATAATACATAAATCAGTGATATAGCCTCCACAATAATTACGACAGAAATGGTCAAATGTATAATCCTTAGCATCCAACTACTATTACCAAATAAATTGAAATATGTCACACTCCTTTTTTTTTCAATTCAATGAAAATAAAATATAATAAATAAAAAACTAGGATTCCAAATGATATTTTTAATAATGTAGTACACATTATTTGGGAAGTGTTATGGTTTTAAGTCAATAGTCCAAAATTTTAGTAAGACAATGTGTTGTGTCTGTCGTAGATGAATCGTGCATCAGGGTGTGGTGTGCCTACCGTCATCATGGAAGATTGTGAATTTTAGCATTAGATTAATGGCCGACTAGAAGAACATGATCGTGTAAGCTGGTAGTAGCTAAAAGTTAAGTCGTTCAATGCTCAATCCGTGGGTGCACACAACAGGTCACTTGAGGATGCATGTGCCAAGATCAGAGCGAGCTCGGTGGTTCTAGAGTTGGGACGAAGGGTTGCTTAGCAGAAATGTCCACAGTCAGATGGAGTGGCCGTCCAAGACTGACTTGTGGTAGGGGATCAAGAGGATCAAGCAAACATTAATTGCAAACACTAATTGCGTATTTTGCACTATAGATGCGTTCTTTGGAAGGTTGAGGTCCAGTGTCGATTCACTCTGTCGCCACTGGAGTGAGGTTGAAGAAACTTGTGTTATTCGAGTTGCACGGGCTGGCGGACCACGTGGTGGACCAGTCGGGTAGCTTGCTTGCCTTAGGCCTTTATGGAAGTTCGCCGATGTTGAGGGACATAGTGAGTTAGATTTAACGAGCTCTAAGTGGCTAAGTCTCAGCTAATAGTTGTATGTTCATTTCCCACACCACATCAGGTCTTTAGTTTTTGTCTCAAATTGATTGAAACTTTCATTGAGTTTGAGCTGATTGTAAATATCAGTCAACTTCTTTTAAAAATTGAAGTATTTTATAAAATTTTAACAGTATCTTTTGTGTCTTTTTTTGTAATATTACTCAGCAGTAAATAGTGTATATATATTTACTGGGCAAAATTTATTACTTGTTTTGTTCACCCTATTGTGCCTTGCCAACAAACATTTGTCCATTGATGACTGTGTTTTGAGATTCGCCCACATTGACAACATTTGGACTGACAAAATGAAGCTGTTCAATGGGACTAGTTATGTTGAAGTTATTTATTGCTATAGGTCTAGAGGGAAAAAAACTATAATTTATATAAAACAAGTAAAATAAGCCTGTTCCATTCTGGAAACAGGCGTGTTAGTGTATTTTCGTGCTATGTATTAGTACGTATGGTAGCTTTCAGTAAATATTTATCTTAAATCTAACTACATGTAGTTTGTGGTCACTGAAATAGGACTCGTAATTGAAAACATTTTAAATTGTAGGCATTTAATCCTCCGAAAACTCCGTCAATTGTTGCAAAGCTCTGATACTTTCAATTAAACTCAGAACCCAAGCTTATTATTTCATTTGATGAGTTTCTTAATAAATAAAATTAAATATGTATGGCGAATAGGTCACAATCTTGCCTAAATGAAGGGGAAATACTGGTGCTAAATATAGAACACAGTAACGGAATTCGGTACCAATTTTAGACAACTTTCCGAAAAGATATAGCTCTGATAATTTCAATATAGCTCAGAACCCAATGACAGTGCACTATTCTTACTATTTCATTATGATTTGATTCGTTTCGTAAGTATTTTTCTAAAATAAAATTATTGTGGCTGAAGAAAGAATACCATACTACGCCTAAACACGTGTGACGTCAATCTTGGTGAAACTACGTGCTGCAATATTTCGCACCGAATGAATGGCTAATCGAACGCATAAGGTGTAGAATGGGGCCATGAAAATGACATAATTATTAATTAACTTATATAGTAAAAAACTGTAAAAACACTGATGCCAAGCCCTCATAGGTCAGATCGCGAAATGGACTTTTGATGCACACATGACAGGCCAAGACCTACAAAATGGTATATACGTCATGGGTCTACGAGTGATGACAGACAGACAAAACGAGGACAATAGCTCATTTTTTTTCTGGAAAATGCGCCAAAAATAAACAAATAAAAATTGTATCAGCTGTAGCTGTAAAAAGTAAAAAAAAAAAAAAAAAATAAATCATTTCAAAAGAAATTTAGCAAATTGTGTTGGAAAGAAAATTAATACTTACACACTAGGTGACTGTGAGATTTTTCTTAGACATTTAGCTCCAGTACTTTTAATCAAGTTTACTGTTGAATGTTGTTCACTAAGACAGGCTATTTTGAGTGCCGTAGAGCCATCTTTGTCAACTTCGATTAGTGATGCACCTTTTTCTATCAGTAATTTGGATATTTCACTTTGACCATTGTGAATAGCTAACATGAGTGCTGTCTGACCATCTTTATTCTTTTCATCTAATGGCGAACGCATTTCTATGAGGTACTCCACTACCTCAATATGACCATTTCTACACGCCATCATCAAAGATGTGCACTTGTTATTATTTGTTTCATTTAGGTTAGCGCCAAGCAAAAACAGTAATTTGACTGTTTCAAAATGACCTCTGCCGGATGCAAGTATTAATGGTGTACAGCCATCTGAGTCCTTTGTGTCAACATTTATACCAGTGATATGGAGTAACTGGACAATGTCATCATGACCCTTTTCAGAAGACAGATGTAGTGCATTGTGACATAAATTTACTTTGACTACATTGTCAATAACTAACTTTACTATCTCTGTATGTCCGTTATATGAAGCAATCATTAAAGAGTTGTAAAAATTTATATTTTTATCCTCTATACTCGCACTTGAATCTATCAGTATCTTAACAGTATCAGTATGTCCCGACGCAGATGCAATCATTATTGATGTAAAATTATCATTTTTTTTCTCATCTATTTTCGTTCCTGATTCAATCAGTATCTTAACTGTATCAGTATGTCCGTTTTGAGATGCCATCATTAGTGACGTAACACCATCATTACTTTTCTCTTGTATTTTCGCTCCTGATTCAATCAGTATCTTAACTGTCTCGGTATGTCCGTTTTGAGATGCCATCATTAGTGACGTAAAACCATCATTATTTTTCTCTTCTATTTTTGCTCTTGATTTAATTAGTATTATAACTGTCTCAGTATGTCCGTTTTTAGATGCCATTATTAGTGGCGTTAAACCTTTATAACCTTTCTGGTTTATTTTCGCTCCTGATTCAACCAGTACCTTAACAGTCTCAGTATGTCCTTCATGACATGCCATCAATAGTGACGTTAAACCTTCACAACCTTTCTGGTTTATTTTCGCTCCTGATTCAACCAGTACCTTAACAGTCTCAGTATGTCCGTAATGAGATGCCATCATTAGTGACGTAAAACCATATTTTTCTTTCTGATTTATTTTCGCTCCTGATTGAACCAGTATCTTAACTGTCTCAGTATGTCCGTTTTTAGATGCCACCATTAGTGACGTTAAACCATCATTATTTTTCTCTTCTATTTTTGCTCTTGATTTAATTAGTATTATAACTGTCTCAGTATGTCCGTTTTTAGATGCCATTATTAGTGGCGTTAAACCTTTATAAACTTTATGGTTTATTTTCGCTCCTGATTCAACCAGTACCTTAACAGTCTCAGTATGTCCGTAATGAGATGCCATCATTAGTGACGTAAAACCATATTTTTCTTTCTGATTTATTTTCGCTCCTGATTGAACCAGTATCTTAACTGTCTCAGTATGTCCGTTTTTAGATGCCACCATTAGTGACGTTAAACCATCATTATTTTTCTCTTCTATTTTTGCTCTTGATTTAATTAGTATTATAACTGTCTCAGTATGTCCGTTTTTAGATGCCATTATTAGTGGCGTTAAACCTTTATAAACTTTATGGTTTATTTTCGCTCCTGATTCAACCAGTACCTTAACAGTCTCAGTATGTCCGTAATGAGATGCCATCATTAGTGACGTAAAACCATATTTTTCTTTCTGATTTATTTTCGCTCCTGATTGAACCAGTCTCTTAACTGTCTCAGTATGTCCGCACTGAGATGCATTCATTAGTGACGTAAAACCATCATTATTTATCTCATCTATTTTCGCTCCTGATTTAATCAGTATCTTAACTGTCTCAGTATGTCCGCACAGAGATGCCATCATTAGTGACGTAAAACCATCATTTTTTTTCTCATCTAATTTCCCTCCTGAATCAATCAGTATCTTAACTGTCTCAGTATATCCGAATATAGATGCTATCATTAGTGACGTAGCACCATCATTATATTTCTCTTCTATTTTCGCTCCTGATTCAATCAATATCTTAACTGTCTCAGTATGTCCGCACATAGATGCCATCATTAGTGACGTAAAACCATCATTATCTTTCTCTTCTATTTTTGCTCCTGATTCAATCAATATCTTAACTGTCGCAGTATGTCCATTTTGAGATGCTATCATTAGTGACGTAGCACCATCATTTTTTTTCTCTTCTATTTTCGCTCCCGATTCAATCAGTATCTTAACTGTCTCAGTTTGTCCATATTGAGATGCTAACATAAGTGCGTTCAAACCGTAAGTAATTTTCTCTTCTATTTTCGCTCCTGATTCAATCAGTATCTTAACTTTTTCAGTATGTCCATATTGACATGCAAATATAAAATTATTGTTATCTTCATATTTCTTTCTCTTTTTTCTAGATCGGGAATCAATAGATACATCTCCATATTTCTTTCTCTTTTTTCTGGTTTCGGATTCAATAGGTATATTATCCTTCTCGTTATTTCCATTATTAGATTTTACCATAAGTGTCGTGTTATGTTCAATGTCACTCATATTTACATTATCGGTGTTGACCCTTTTAGTTCTGATCTTTTTTAGAACCAGTGTTAGATGAAACCATTAACTCATTCTTTTTGACCATTTCATCCTTACAAAAATTAAATATTTACTATGTGATTGTCTGTGTTTGATCCAAATTCATTAAATAATTAAACTTTTCTGATATGTCCACTGTAAGATGTTATCATTGTCAATTGATACATTCAAAAGTTTTTTTTTACTTTTTGTGTACACCATTTTGAATAAATATCTTAACTTTCTCTCTAAGCAACTGCGGGTAGCAAACGATCTTTTCTCTCAGACATTCAGGGTGTTTGTCTTTGATTTTTACGTCAAATTTACTTCCACACGTATGTAAAGTTTATCACAAGAAGATTTCTTTAAAGATGTTTCCTTTTGGATCTTTAATGTCATCTCGATCTCACTTAAAATACAAAAACAATGAGACATTTTATTGAGTTGATTAATTAAAGAATGTAGTACAATCTGAAGTTATTTTTAAACATACTCTCTGATAATTAAATCGAAGTAAAATTGTTACTGGTTAATTCGGTAAATACTTTTATTGAAAAGCTATAACAAAATGTTATTTAGATGCATATATATAAATATATCTTAGACAACTCAATTTCATCTTATCCGTCACAATGTATAATTAATAAATGTAAAACAAGCAAACACAAATTTTATATGTTATTTTAAACCATTTATGTGTTCAGTAAAATAAAGGGTGAAATTACATTTATTGTTCATCACCGGAGATCATTCCATGAACACCCCATGTCTCCCGTGGTGTTCCCATGGCCATTACACCTCTAGTTGCTGTGGAGATGAAAAAAAGGGGCACCACAAAACATGCACGTTATTTTTTTATTTAGTAGAATTTTTTTTAGATAGCTTTATTTCAAAGTCCATCATTATACTAATAAAAGGGTCAGAAGCTCGGGGTAGATCGAAAGTAAATTGAAAAAAAAAAAATATCACTACAAAAGTCAGAAAGAAAGAGAGAGAGAGATGTGTGTGTCTGTGCTTCCATGCATGCGTCGTACCGATAATTGTGTCTGTGCGTCCGTGCGTGCTTAATCGAATTGCTGCTTTTGCAATAATCTTACATTCTTCTAAATATTAGGTTCACTAAGATGAATTATTACTAAAGGCCTCAATAAACGGTCTTTGTTAAACCAGCTATGATATTTGTTTTTGTAATTAGCCGACTTATTTTGTAAACATATGAATTAAATCTGGGATTATGGTAAAAACAAAGCAACAAAACATAAAACAACTTACCTGCTGACTGTCACACTTATTTGTAGATGTGTTCAAGGACGTAGAGTTTATCGTGGGACTGAATGATGATAACACAAAAGAAAAGTCATTTATGGAGCTTCCCGGACGGGGGGAGTTTCCCATGTGACTGAATGATGACTCAAAAGGAAATTATTTTATTTATCCCCAGCACGACTGCATGGGTCATAGGGGTGGTGTGCTATTATTGTGGTGATATAACTGACAAACAAAAAAGATACAATAAAAACTGTATCGTTTGTATCGTCTTAATATAGATTGACGAAGGGATGAAATATTATTAAAAAGTAGAAGTTATTTAAAATGTTAATTTTTACCGAGGTGCGGAATGTTTGATGCTTGTGACACACTCCGCTACAATCATGTCAACTTTATAATATCTAATTTGAAGGACCCTACTTTTAAAAATCAGCTTAAGAAAGAAACACACATAGAAAAAGAATAGAACTAAAATAACGCATAAGGACTTTTCGATCAGCGTCTAGTTCAAGAAACTTAGATAGAGATATATTTTTAGAAACATTGCTGAATCTTTTAGTAGTCTATAACAGTCATTTGTTGTTATCTTGTCTAGTTCACTATTAAAAAGTAATCATATGCAACATATATATATATATATATATATATATGTCATATGTCTTACTAAATAAATTTGAATTGGTTGACTACATACAAAAAAGAAATACAAATATATGTCTATCATGCGTTCATTTGAGAGTGTTACGCAGGATTTTGGTACTAAACAAGTACTTCTTTGGTACTACACAATCTTTCTTTAGTACTTGACAAGTACTTCTTTGGTACTTGACAAGTACTTATTTAGTACTAGACAAGTACTTTATTGTACTCCGGACTTTTTTCACTCATGTATAGACTTTTCAGCATATGAACACAAAAACTCCTCGTCATGTAAGCTGTTATACCATTTTATGAAGGTCTTTAAAGTTAAAATCGTCTCGTCTCCCACAAAAAGACATCAAGCCTAATTCTGTGTTTGAAGATGACATAAGCTACATAAATAGTTCAAATGGAATTATTCAAACATCTCTTCTCTGCCCTTCCACGATGTATTTGAAGCCAAAGCTCGTATTAACGAATACAACAGGGATTCTCAAACATGTACCACGTGAACACAATTACGTCATCGATCACTCTCGATAGCCCGCCGATGCGCGTCAACCAATCAAAGAGAGGCGTCAATTCCCATTTTGGTCTAATTACATTTTAATTTAAAACTTCAATCACACCATCAAATTATTAGAGTAGATATCTGGTGTAAGAATCCCTGAAAACAACATTCTATTTCCCAACTACACGCTGAATAGTTCTTTTAATAACAAAGTCAGCCGACCTTAGCAAAAGATACACGTATGGAATGTTTTGAATGTGTGTTTGATGTATAAAGGGTAAATAAGGTTGTGTTTTGTGTCCCTGTGGGAATTCGAGAATTTGCTAGGTTTCAAACAACAGTTCGGCAAAGGGATGTTACACATATTTTGAAAAGAAAAACACATTATTTACACATGTATAACTTTGAACTTTTATGCCTGTCGTCTATACTGATTGGTGTTTTACATATTGATTAGTGTCGCAACATACCTAATAGGTAGTACAAAGAATACAGATATGACGTTCACTTTACAGTAAAATATAATCATTCACTCAAATAAGACAAATGTTTGACAATTTGAATGGAAACATCCAGCCTTTACTTAGTCCTTATGGTACAAGACAATCAAGCAAAGGAGACAATCACCACAGGTACAAGACGATCAAACAAACGAGACAATCACCTCAGGTACAAGACGATCAAACAAGCGAGACAATCACCACAGGTACAAGACGATCAAACAAGCGAGACAATCACCACATGTACAAGACGATCAAACAAGCGAGACAATCACCACAGGTAGAAGACGATCAAACAATCGAGACAATCATCACCGGTACAAGACGATCAAACAAACGAGACAATCACCACATGTACAAGACGATCAAACAAACGAGACAATCACCACAGGTACAAGACATCACAGGTGCTAGACTAGAGATAGGTCAACTTTTTGAGTCATGGGCCATGTTGAGATCGTAGATTTGAACCGCGGGCTACACCAAGAGCAGATGGATGGAGCGTTTAGTTCATTTCAACACATTTCATAAAAAGATCTCCCCTACTTCAATTTGAGACGTGTGGATTAAACTGGACGGATTGGGCCCGAATAGACATAGTTTGCTCATCTGTCTTACACTTACCCTAATGGCCTTAGCACTCCATATAGTGTTCCACTTTGACTAATTTTTTATCGTCTGAATCACTTGCAATAAAAATTAAATGGCCGACTCCTGTTTTGTCAAATGAAGTGACACCTATAGGGGACCTCCCATTCCAATTGACGCCGTTGGATTGTTATTAGAAAAGGTCATACATGTGTAAACATATATTTTTCCTAAAGGTATATAACATTGATAGTAAATGAGGTGTATTTTTAGAGCTGATGATTCACGACTGACAATTTTGTCCTATTTTATGAATTGTCTCAACATTGTGCATATCTCGGTTGGATGAACCCATAAGGTATATTAATGTTTCATATTGCAGCATTCTCGTATTACACAAAGTTATGGACGGAGTTGTTGTTTTCAAGTTTCTTGATGACAAAACGCTGCCCTCAAGTCAGCACAACTGGCGAAATTAATTTAAACTTAAAAAAAATATTAATGCGTATTCTCTAGGAATGCTGGTTTAAAAATTGGGTCATGTCAGAGCGGGGACCCATTTTTTAAATGATAGATAGGACCGCTGTTTTTTTTCAAGTGGGTGGCAAATGCACAATTGTCTTGGTTTTTTAATACCCTTGACTCCGATTGTATCACTGCACAAGACTGCTAATATGTCACATTGTATTCGTCACTTTGTCTCATTCACCGTAAAGTCATAGGACCACCGCTTAAAGATACGAATCATTGGTATTTATACAGAACATGGTCATATGATATACCAAGATCAATCAAAGCATTTTTTTCATGGTCTCCGGTTTCGTTTTATTAAAATTTTCAACCTTGTGTATTTTAACATTTTTCCACCATTTGGTACTGTTTGTAGGCCTACATATGTACATAAATGAAGGCCCTAATTGCAATATGTTTTAAACCTATTTACCTAATGGGGCTCTATTTGCAATGTGTCTATGACTCTTTACCTAATTGGGCTCTATTTGCAATGTGTCTATAACTATTTACCTAATGGGGCTCTATTTGCAATGTGTCTATGACTCTTTATCTAATTGGGCTCTATTTGCAATGTGTCTATAACTATTTACCTAATGGGGCTCTATTTGCAATGTGTCTATGACTATTTACCTAATGGGGCTCTTTTTGCAATGTGTCTATGACTATTTACCTAATGGGGCTCTATTTGCAATGTGTCTATGACATATTTACCCACAGGGGCTGTATTAGCAATGTGTCTATGACTATTTCCTAATGGGGCTCAAATAAAAATAAAGTTTAAAATTCAAAGATATACCGTGGTCACCCCCTTTCTTTACTCTCCCCCTAACCCCAAGCCATTTTCATGCTACAGTGTCTGTGATCATGATGGTCTTTTTTTTTAAATTTTCGCTATTTTTTTAGCCGATCTTAAAATAAATGAAACCTTTACTGTATGATTGTGTTCGCTCCTGATTCAATAAGTAAATAAACTTTCTTGGTATGTCTACTGTAAGCATATATCATCGTCAATTACTACAGTCAAAAGTTTTATAATTTAAGTGTCTATCGTGTTGAAGAATTTTAATTTTCTCTCCAATCAATTTTCTGAAGCAAACAGTAACTCTTTCCAGCCAACCAGCGTCACTGTCTTTGATATGTGCGTCACATTTACTTGGTCATTTTACTGACTCCACACGTGTGTAAAGTTTATTACAAGAAGATTTCTTTAACTTGTTTCCTTTAGGAACTTTAATGTCATCTTGTTCTCACTAAAAACAAAACACAATGAGAGATTTTAATGAGTTGAATTATAAAATAACTAGTTGTAAGTACCCGGCTTTGCCCTAGTTTAAATAAGGTTTTCTGTTTACCTTCTGTTTTCTCCCTACCCCCTCTCTCCCTTCCTCTCTCTCCCTCCCTCCCCCTCCCTTTCTCTCCCTCCCTTTCTCCCTCCCTACTTCTCCCTCCCTCTCCCTCCCTCTCTCTCCCATTTCTCTCCCTCCCACCCTCCCTCTCCCAACTCCCCTCTCCTCCTCCTTCTCTCCCCCCTGTCCATCCCCCCTCCCTCCCTCTCTCCCCCTTCCTCCTTCCATCTCTCCCTCCCTGCCCCCTCTCTTTATCTCTTCCTCCCATTTCTCCCATCCTCTCTCTCCCTCTCCCTCTCTCCTTCCCTTCCCTCTCTCTCCCTCCCTAACCCCTCTCTCCCTCCCTTCTTTCTCCCTCCCTCCCCTCTCCACCTCACTCCCTATTCCGTCTCTCCTTCCCTGCCCCCCTCACTCTTTATCTCTCTCCCTCCCTCTCTCCCACCCTCTCTCTCCCTCTCTCCCACCCTCTCTCTCCCTCCCTCCCTCCCCTCTCTCTCTCCCTCCCTCCCCCCCTCTCTCCCTCCCTTCCTTTCTCTCTCTCCCCTGCTCCCTCTACCCTGCTCCCTCTCCCTCTATCCCCCTCCTTTTCTCCCCCTGTCCACCCCCCCCCTTCCCTCCTCTCTCCCCCTCCCTCCCTCCTACCCTCCTTTCCTCTCTCTCCCCTGCCCCCTCTCTCTCTTTATCTCTCCCTCCCTCGCTCCCTCCCTCCCTCCCTCCCTCCCTCTCTCTCTCTCTCTCTCTCTCTATATATATATATATATATATATATATATATATATATATATATACTTATTATTATGGCTTCACACTTCTTCTAAAATCCTTCTTGATTTCTTTAACTTCCTCAAGCTGTACCAATAGGGAAGCATGAAAAAACATCAACAATTCTTTGTATCACAAAGACACAATACAGCACCAGCGCGCAAGTTCTATTCGATCATATGGAAATGACGTCACAGAGGAATTTTATTGATGGCGCCGTCGAGATTACTTTAATATAGTAAAATACTAAAATAAAAAAAAAATTAATTACAATTAAACTACCCATCGAGATGAAACGAAACCTGTCCTATAACCTTCCCCATGTAATTATGTGTATGTGTAACAAATTTCACGTTATTTGTTTGTCTGGATCTTGAGTTATTAGGGAACAGACAGACAGACAGACAAAAAATGCGTTATAAGTATAGAGATGTAGCCCAATGTGAAGTTATTTTTAAACACACACTCTGATAACTAATGACCATTGTATTGTGGTGATTCCACACCTCCCCCCCTATGTACAACTAACTAATGACCATTGTATTGTGGTGATTCCACACCTCCCCCCCTATGTACAACTAACTAATGACCATTGTATTGTGGTGATTCCACACCTCCCCCCTATGTACAACTAACTAATGACCATTGTATTGTGGTGATTCCACACCTCCCCCCTATGTACAACTAACTAATGACCATTGTATTGTGGTGATTCCACACCTCCCCCTATGTACAACTAACTAATGACCATTGTATTGTGGTGATTCCACACCTCCCCCCTATGTACAACTAACTAATGACCATTGTATTGTGGTGATTCCACACCTCCCCCCCTATGTACAACTAACTAATGACCATTGTATTGTGGTGATTCCACACCTCCCCCCCTATGTACAACTAACTAATGACCATTGTATTGTGGTGATTCCACACCTCCCCCCTATGTACAACTAACTAATGACCATTGTATTGTGGTGATTCCACACCTCCCCCCCATGTACAACTAACTAATGACCATTGTATTGTGGTGATTCCACACCTCCCCCCCTACGTACAACTAACTAATGACCATTGAATTGTGGTGATTCTACACCTCCCCCCCTACGTACAACTAACTAATGACCATTGAATTGTGGTGATTCTACACCTCCCCCCCTACGTACAACTAACTAATGACCATTGTATTGTGGTGATTCCACACCTCCCCCCTATGTACCTCCCATTGTATTGTAATGACTCAACACCTATGTACAACTAACTAATGACCATTGTATTGTGGTGATTCCACACCTCCCCCCCTATGTACAACTAACTAATGACCATTGTATTGTGGTGATTCCACACCTCCCCCCTATGTACAACTAACTAATGACCATTGTATTGTGGTGATTCCACACCTCCCCCCCTATGTACAACTAACTAATGACCATTGTATTGTGGTGATTCCACACCTCCCCCCCTATGTACAACTAACTAATGACCATTGTATTGTGGTGATTCCACACCTCCCCCCCTATGTACAACTAACTAATGACCATTGTATTGTGGTGATTCCACACCTCCCCCCTATGTACAACTAACTAATGACCATTGTATTGTGGTGATTCCACACCTCCCCCCTATGTACAACTAACTAATGACCATTGTATTGTGGTGATTCCACACCTCCCCCCTATGTACAACTAACTAATGACCATTGTATTGTGGTGATTCCACACCTCCCCCCTATGTACAACTAACTAATGACCATTGTATTGTGGTGATTCCACACCTCCCCCCTATGTACAACTAACTAATGACCATTGTATTGTGGTGATTCCACACCTCCCCCCACGTACAACTAACTAATGACCATTGTATTGTGGTGATTCCACACCTCCCCCTATGTACAACTAACTAATGACCATTGTATTGTGGTGATTCCACACCTCCCCCTATGTACAACTAACTAATGACCATTGTATTGTGGTGATTCCACACCTCCCCCCTATGTACAACTAACTAATGACCATTGTATTGTGGTGATTCCACACCTCCCCCTATGTACAACTAACTAATGACCATTGTATTGTGGTGATTCCACACCTCCCCCCTATGTACAACTAACTAATGACCATTGTATTGTGGTGATTCCACACCTCCCCCCTATGTACAACTAACTAATGACCATTGTATTGTGGTGATTCCACACTTCCCCTATGTACAACTAACTAATGACCATTGTATTGTGGTGATTCCACACCTCCCCCTATGTACAACTAACTAATGACCATTGTATTGTGGTGATTCCACACCTCCCCTATGTACAACTAACTAATGACCATTGTATTGTGGTGATTCCACACCTCCCCCTACACAACCTGTACAACTAACTAATGACCATTGTATTGTGGTGATTCCACACCTCCCCCCTATGTACAACTAACTAATGACCATTGTATTGTGGTGATTCCACACCTCCCCCCTATGTACAACTAACTAATGACCATTGTATTGTGGTGATTCCACACCTCCCCCTATGTACAACTAACTAATGACCATTGTATTGTGGTGATTCCACACCTCCCCCTATGTACAACTAACTAATGACCATTGTATTGTGGTGACTCCACACTCCCCCCCACTATGTACAACTAACTAATGACCATTGTATTGTGGTGACTCCACACCTCCCCCCTATGGTAACAACTAACTAATGACCATTGTATTGTGGTGATTCCACACCTCCCCCCTATGTACAACTAAATAATGACCATTGTATTGTGGTGATTCCACACCTCCCCCCTATGTACAACTAAATAATGACCATTGTATTGTGGTGATTCCACACCTCCCCCCCCTATGTACAACTAAATAATGACCATTGTATTGTGGTGATTCCACACCTCCCCCCTATGTACAACTAAATAATGACCATTGTATTGTGGTGATTCCACACCTCCCCCTATGTACAACTAACTAATGACCATTGTATTGTGGTGATTCCACACCTCCCCCCTATGTACAACTAACTAATGACCATTGTATTGTGGTGATTCCACACCTCCCCCCTATGTACAACTAACTAATGACCATTGTATTGTGGTGATTCCACACCTCCCCCCTATGTGTACAACTAACTAATGACCATTGTATTGTGGTGATTCCACACCTCCCCCCTATGTACAACTAACTAATGACCATTGTATTGTGGTGATTCCACACCTCCCCCCTATGTACAACTAACTAATGACCATTGTATTGTGGTAATTCCACACCTCCCCCCTATGTACAACTAACTAATGACCATTGCCATTGTGGTGATTCCACACCTCCCCCCCATGTACAACTAACTAATGACCATTGTATTGTGGGTGATTCCACACCTCCCCCCTATGTACAACTAACTAATGACCATTGTATTGTCAGGTGATTCCACACTCTCCCCCCTATGTACAACTAACTAATGACCATTGTATTGGTGGTGATTCCACACCTCTCCCCCTCTGTACAACTAACTAATGACCATTGTATTGTATCAGGTGATTCCACACTTCCCCCCATGTACAACTAACTAATGATCATTGTATTGTGGTGATTCCACAATCTCCCCCTATGTACAACTAACTAATGACCATTGTATTGTGGTGATTCCACACCTCCCCCCTATGTACAACTAACTAATGACCATTGTATTGTGGTGATTCTACACCTCCCCCTACGTACAACTAACTAATGACCATTGAATTGTGGTGATTCTACACCTCCCCCCTACGTACAACTAACTAATGACCATTGTATTGTGGTGATTCCACACCTCCCCCCCTATGTACAACTAACTAATGACCATTGTATTGTGGTGATTCCACACCTCCCCCCCCTATGTACAACTAACTAATGACCATTGTATTGTGGTGATTCCACACCTCCCCCCTATGTACAACTAACTAATGACCATTGTATTGTGGTGATTCCACACCTCCCCCCTATGTACAACTAACTAATGACCATTGTATTGTGGTGATTCCACACCCCTCCCCCCTATGTACAACTAACTAATGACCATTGTATTGTGGTGATTCCACACCTCCCCCTATGTACAACTAACTAATGACCATTGTATTGTGGTGATTCCACACTCCCCCCTATGTACAACTAACTAATGACCATTGTATTGTGGTGATTCCACACCTCCCCCCTCATGTACAACTAACTAATGACCATTGTATTGTGGTGATTCCACACCTCCCCCCTATGTACAACTAACTAATGACCATTGTATTGTGGTGATTCTACACCTCCCCCCTACGTACAACTAATGACCATTGAATTGTGGTGATTCTACACCTCCCCCCTACGTACAACTAACTAATGACCATTGTATTGTGGTGATTCCACACCTCCCCCCCCTATGTACAACTAACTAATGACCATTGTATTGTGGTGATTCCACACCTCCCCCCTATGTACAACTAACTAATGACCATTGTATTGTGGTGATTCCACACCTCCCCCCTATGTACAACTAACTAATGACCATTGTATTGGTGGTGATTCCACACCTCCCCCCCTATGTACAACTAACTAATGACCATTGTATTGTGGTGATTCCACACCTCCCCCCTATGTACAACTAACTAATGACCATTGTATTGTGGTGATTCCACACCTCCCCCCTATGTACAACTAACTAATGACCATTGTATTGTGGTGATTCCACACCTCCCCCCCGATGTACAACTAACTAATGACCATTGTGTTGTGGTGATTCCACACCTCCCCCCCTATGTACAACTAACTAATGACCATTGTATTGTGGTGATTCCACACCTCCCCCCCTATGTACAACTAACTAGTGACCATTGTGTTTGTGGTGATTTAACCACCACCCTATCACCCCCCCACCCACCCTCAATGTTAACAGTGTATTTTTTCCCGATCAATATTTCATTGTTATGCTTTTCGTTTTAATAAAGTATTTTGATGACATCGATTTAATTGAACTCATTTTTATTTCTTTTTTTTTTTGCCTTCATTTCGTTACGCGATACACATGAGTGACTTGACCTTTGAAATGTTTACACGAGTGACTTGACATTCGAAATGTTTACACGTGAGTGACTTGACATTCGAAATGTTTTTTTTTTATTAATGTAGGATTTAGATTCAGATTTATTACATTTTTGTTTCAATCCGAAAAGGAATTTATTTCTTTTTTATAATTTTTTGAAATGATAAATGCACTGACATTATTTTTATTTAATGTCTTGTACTTCTATTTTTTTTTTATTATTATAATCGTTAGGCGCCAAGCAGCCGGACCACTGCCGACAATAAATTCCCGCCAAATAAGAACCACAACAGACCCCGATGGGGGACGAGGAGTGAACCCTATCAGACTCCGGCCACTGGTCACTACCACCAGCCTAATGTAAACGCCCATCCTGGTGTTCACCACGAATCGTCTGCTAATCATTCCACTCACTCAAACAATATTGTCGTTGTACAGCCTGGCAACTCATCAAACGTAAGTTTATCTGGCCACTTTCATTTAGTTTGAACAAAAACCTATGCAAAACAAGTGTAAATATATTTACTCTACAAAAGATATGGACTGCAATACAAAGAATAACTGAAGCTTATGTATGGGTGTATATATATATCTGGTAAACATATAGGGCAGCACTTGGGCTAATAATGAAAAGAGAGGTTATATTTGAATGTAATGCCAACTAGACAGTAAAGTAATGTAATTTAATCGTTGTATTTCATTTACTTTGATCAAAGTGTGTGGGTGACGTAGCTGATGTGATAATCTCTTAGATCAGCTGTTCTCAACTTGTTTCTCCACTTGTACCCCTAAGGGTGTGTCTGCGGGTAACCCTTAAACGTAACCTTGCTATTAAATGAACTTATAATGCGTACCACTGGATTACCTTCCCCGAGCCCCTTGGGGTACGCGTGCCGCCCCCCCCCCCCCCAGTTAAGAACCGAGGTCTTAGATCCTATAAACCACTATATGGGACGATTTTTAGTGCCCTGATTTTATCGCCACCACCACAGCCGGTAGTGCAATGGCCATGTAGGCGCCACGTGGGACATAGCGGGCAGTTTAACCCTGACCTGAAATATCCACGGGAGATCGAACCACAGACACCCAGGTCGATCAGTCGATCGCTTGACCATCCCTCCCCCCATATGTTGTTGGATGTACGTCTCCCCGGTAGTTGGCGATACAAGACATAAACTACACCCAACGTATTGGGTGTTCACTGTACTTCTTCCTGTTCCTTCACATCGTACAGTCATTATTGTAATAATTAACTTAATGTAATTAGCGAAATTATTATAATAACAAAATTCATGTTATTGCAAAACGTAATGTAATAGCGAACTAAATGTAATGACAAATTTTATTTAATTAATTTAACAACATACATATGTCGGCTGCTATCTCGGTAAGCGTTTTTTTTTTCTGGTGGCTGTTCTTTTATCCACACAGAATGTTTATAAAAATAAATATTTCAAATAAACTTACGATAAAATGATATAATTAGACTGAATGTAAAAATTAGTATTGGATATTGATTATATGTTTATTTTATCTTTTTTTTTATTGAAATAAGTTGTCTTGAAACTAAACGTATTGGTATTGTTGTCTTTACTGTAGCCCGTCACCACAGCAACACATCTCAGCAACAACACGGCACTCAGTGTGTTTGTCACTATGTTGTGCTGCCTGCCACTTGGACTCTGTGCTTTTTTCTATGCTAGAGATGTGAGTAGATTTTTGGAAAATTCATCTCTCGTTTTTTTCAGGCAGTCAATCTGTCTCCAATGTGCCAGTATGTCCATCAATTTGTCCTGCAGTCTGTCAGTATATCCTTCAATCTGTCCTGCAGTCTGCCAATATATCTTTTAGTCTGTCAGTTTGTCCGTCAGTCTGTCAGTATATCTTTCAGTCTGACCCACCCATCTATTTGTCAATCCTTCTAACAAATTTGTCCTAATTTACAATTTTTAATATTGTACACTATCCCATTTTTGAATATTGCACACTATTCCATTTTTGAACATTGCACACTATCCCATTTTTGAACATTGCACACTATCCCATTTTTGAACATTACACACTATCCCATTTCAGAATATTGCACAATATCCAATTTTTCACCATAAACCTTATATCCAACACGTTTTAGAAAATATATAGTATGTTGGATAGAGAGATAATTGTCATAATTTATTGTCCATTAAATAAGTGTATCATCTCCTGGTGTCTAATCAAAACTCTATTGTTCATCTTATTGGTTATTTCCAGTCACAGACCATGTGGATGTTGGGATACACAGATGAAGCCGTGAGGAGGTCCACTACTTCCAGGAACCTCAACATTGCAGGCATCATCATTGGACTGCTTCTAATAACTGGAAGCATCATCCTGATCTTTGTCAGAATATGAGTACTGTCTTTTTAAAACAGTTTTTATCAAACTGACACATGAGACATCAAACTTTACTAGGATCACATTTCCAACAATTTATCAACCAATCAAAAGTGTAACAAATAAAAACTTCTTCTTAATAACTGCTCACTGTGTTATCTCTTGATTTATTTGTTACTTTTTGTTGTAAGTTAGCTAAACTGTGTGATGCTTACAAACTTGGGTGTATGTGTCATAGGTCATGTTGTGACGACACCATATACAGTGCAGGGTAGGGTGATAACAAAAAAAAATATTTTTATGAAACCACTTGCAATCGAGGAACTTTTATGTGTTATTTGAGAATATAAATTGCATTTTTGATTTTTTTTAAAAAAGTTCCCCCACCTCCTCGTTTTTCGGAAGAAAAAAGTGAAAAAATATGTTTTTTTAAAAAAAAAGGACAAGTTTTTTTTTAGCTTAATTCAAAAGAGTAATAATAATAACTTATCAACTTTTATTAGCAAATAAGATACAGATCAGTTAGTAATATGTACAGAATGTACAAGTAATGTGTAAAACATATTGTTCATATGAACTTCAGATTCAAAAATTCAAATTTTCTCGATTTCGCATGAAGTTCCTCCATCAGTTTTACAGCACGTTTTTGCATTTTACCCTGATGAGTGAGGTAAACAGTTCATTGAAGGACGCTTTATTGTAGTGTTGCACATGGAATCAAGCATTAGCCCAATCATAGCAGATGAAGTTGCAAGCAGGAGCGAGGATGTTGCGCCACTCTGGTATCAGAAATAATGCTATAATAGTATATATCGCATGTGAGTTCCATCTTGCCTAGTGTAAATTTTGTAGTTTCTTCCAGCTGATGCGAGGCCAACGTGAAGTTGTTTTGTAATGACGATATGCCTGACATAATTCATAAAAAGAACTTGAAATCATCTCGCCATCCAGGGTTCTCGCCTGTGCTAACATCATCTGTCACAATGAGGTGGTAATCAGCCTGAAGAGTGACATAGTTTTGTGTTAATTTGTCAATGAAGGAATAGTTGAGTTCTTGTTTGCTCGTTGGTTCTTGAATAAGAAATTCATGACATGTTTCAGAAAGAGGTCGAGTACATGGTGCTGACAGTCAATATATTGTGGCTTCTGAAAGCCCTTGCTCAAGACATCACATTTAAGAGTAACGGGTTTTATTTCGGTTGTCATATTTTCAGCATAACTACTTGATACTCTTCCCCTTGCACACTTTTGCCATCAAACTGGAGACAATAGGGTTCTTTGCTTTGAAGTTTTTGAAAATTTTTGGTTTTCATTTTCCGTCCTTCAGAGATTACTCGTTTCCAAACACCCGCCTGACTTGGAACCGGCACATCATGATCCTGTTCAGCAATGGTTGCAATGGTTGCAAGAACGTCATATGCTTTATGTGTAGAAATGTTGCTTTTCAGTTCTAGCAAACCCGCTGTTGTAGTGCTTGCTCTTTGGTATTTCGATTTGCATTCAGAAGATGACGTGGAAGAATAGGTTGTCGAGTCGGGTGAAGAAGCAGAAGTTTCAGAGTCCGAAGATTCTGAGACAGTTGTATGTGTTTTTGTAGGTTGTGAGACAGTTGTATGTGTTTGTGCAGGTTGCGATTGAGAAGAGCTGGCTTGAGATTGAGTTTTGGATAGTCGGATTCGTTTTCTTGGGTGGATTGATTCTAAAGGGGCTTGTTTGACCATTGAATAACCAATCTTTCCTGCACTCTTAGCTTGCCTCTGGTAGAGCTCTTTATCCTCCTTGCTTTTCCATTTTCCATTGACGTTGGTGACATCAAATAACTTAGAAAGTGTTGTAGTAAATTTATCAGACGGTTTCTTTTTGTTTTTGTCATATAAATCAAACAGACAATTGATTTTCTTTCTGATTAGTGCGCTTGATAATAGTGGAAAGTCTAGAATTTTCCTCAAGAGCAATTCTATATCCGTAATAATAATTTTGATTCGATCCAGTCGCCGTTTCTGGCTATTGAACAGAAAAGTGAAGTTTCCAAGAATTTGACGGTTTTGTGGGCATCCATGTGAGATTGATTAGCTTTTCAACAGATGAAATTCTTGGATCCCTATTCTGTTTAGAAGATGAGGGTAGATGCCTTGTTTATAAACAAATGGAAAAACTGACTGGAATGTGCTTAAAAGCTGTCTAGAAAGTCATGTAAAAATTCAGTGTGAAATTGAAACTGATAGTCAAACTGCGCGATATGTGAAAACAAAAATGAAAAGGTGGGGGAACTTTTTTCAATTTAAAAAAAAAATAATGTTGCTACTGTCATCTACATACAATTGTTCCTCGAATGTAAGGGGTTTCATGTTGGTTACGAAAAAAAATGAAAATTGTTATCACCCTAGTGCAGGGCCTATCTGCCCTGGGTGCCTTCAGTCATTCGACGGCCACCTCCACCCCCCACCAAACCAATAAATGAATTAGTACCAAAGTGGTTTTGTCCTTTATTTACAAGTAGAAACACTTGTACGGAGAAAAAAATCCACTGTTATTTATTTCGTAATAAATTATGCAAATTTAGTGAGTAGATATTTTAAGTTGCCATTTTGAGAACATTAACGAAATTGGAGCATCATTATCAATTAAAATCTTTCATGGGATAAATAATAATACAGTGAAATGTTATTACTACATACGTCAGTGTTAAGAAATATTCGCTACAGAGAAAATATATGAAGGCACCTCTACTTGCCCTACATAACAAATCAATTAATTCGGCTTATTTCTAAATCTACAGTCAAGTTGAGCTCAAACACACACACATACACTACATAATGGGAAGGGGAGGGGAAGGAGTTAAACAACATGGTGACCTTTAACCTCTACTGACGAGGACAGATCACGCCTGGGGCGCTACGGTGTCAAGTGTCGATCATCTAGGCCATTCTAGGGGTCAGCCGGGGGGTGCACTATTACGTGATAAAGGACGGGTAGGAGTGAGAGGTAAATAATTTTAGCAAGGTGGGAAGGAGGGAGAGAGAACTAAATGACGTCATGGGACAACCACCGGTGTACTGTAAATGTTGGCTAGATTGAACAAAAAATCAATCAGTTTTAGAAACTTGATAGTTTTGGCAACTTGATAGTTTTAGCAACTTGGTAGTTTTAGCAGCTTGATAGTTTTAGTAACTTGATAGTTCTAGCAACTTGTTAGTTCTAGCAACTTGTTAGTTTTAGCAACTTGTTAGTTCTAGCAACTTGTTAGTTCTAGCAACTTGGTAGTTTTAGTAACTTGATAGTTTTAGCAACTTGTTAGTTTTAGTAACTTAATATTTTTAGTAAAAAATGCAATTTTTTTGTTTTTTGGTAGGGGCTTGCTTTATGCTAAGTGTTGCATTCTGCAAATAAGGTTATTAATAATTATAGATAAATGGTGTGGGGTAGGGACTTGGTGGGCCGGAGATTGTATTCAACCAATGATTGGAAGGCAATAACTGTTCTTCTGTGTTCCAACTCAGCGGGAGCAGACAAATTGAAGCCCCTTGGTATTGGGAAGTTGGGAAAGGTCAAGGGTTACAATATTTGCCCAGCGAATTAAGAAACAACAGAAAGGAGTAAATGACATCCGTTGTATGTGAAGAATGGACTGTGTGCCTGGAGCGTTGAATGGAGACTGAAGAGTGGAGAAATAATTTAAGTTAAAAAAAAAAGAATTCTATTATTTTTATCGTTATTTAATAAATGAGACAATAGAAATATGAGTTTTAGGTGATGTGCCTGTTGCATCATCCAGAATCTGCTTGTAATGTGATTTTATTGTGGTCTTAGAATTTAAAAAAAATGTTGCGCGGACAATTTAACTCTGGATTCTTGTTGTCTTTACTTTCTGGCAGAATTGTGCAGCGATGTGCATTCTTTCATTCCTTTCTTATTTACCGTTTGGCCAGGATTAATTCAAAATGTATCAACTTTTATCCGTCCATTTGTTGATGCTAACAAAAATGGAGTACATTCATCTACTGTTCCTTTAATAATTAATAAAGTAAAATTGTCATTGAGGTGAAAAGGTGCTTAGTACTAACCTCTAACCTCTTCACTGAGTTGTCTTTCAATATTCCATAACTGCTATAAGTATCTATTGGACGTAAAGTTCATTTTTACCAGTTGCTCAGAGTTGTCCACGATACAAGGGGGTCAGCTGCATTTGACACAGATGACAAGTCGCTGAAATATGGGCAGCAAGATGAGTTCACTGTATGGGCATCAAGATGAGTTCACTGTATGGGCAGCAAGATGAGTTCACTGTATGGGCATCAAGATGAGTTCACTATATGGGCGGCAAGATGAGTTCACTATATGGGCATCAAGATGAGTTCACTGTATGGGCGGCAAGATGAGTTCACTGTATGGGTAGCAATATGAGTTCACTGTATGGGCATCAAGATGAGATCACTGTATGGGCATCAAGATGAGTTCACTGTATGGGCAGCAAGATGAGTACACTGTATCGGCATCAAGATGAGTTCACTGTATGGGCATCAAGATGAGTTCACTGTATGGGCATCAAGATGAGTTCACTGTATGGGCGGCAAGATGAGTTCACTGTATGGGCGGCAAGATGAGTTCACTGTATGGGCATCAAGATGAGTTCACTATATGGGCGGCAAGATGAGTACACTGTATGGTCAGCAAGATTAGTTCACTGTATGGGTAGCAAGATGAGTTCACTATATGGGCATCAAGATGAGTTCACTGTATTGGCGGCAAGATGAGTTCACTACAACTAAACTTGTATACCGCAGGATGACTTTTGTTTTACTACAATGTTATTTCACCAAAATGTCTTAAATATTTCATTTTTATTCAGAAATTTAAAAGTTTATGATTATTTTCCTCTTAAATAGTTGGCTTTTTTTATTGACTTATAAGAGTTTTATTATTTTTTTATTGCTGATGGGACTGCCGGCCATGTGTTTTGCACCCGTTCACTTCAAAGTACGGCGCGGCCAAGACCATTACTTTCTGTATGGTTGAATTGTGGTTTATTATTATTGATTTGAATTTAGTTAATCAGCAACTCAGTTGTCGATTGGAAATTGTAATAATTTATGTACTACTAATACAGTGTGAATCAGAAACTCAGTTGTCGATTGGAAATTGTAATAAACTATGTACTACTAATCAGAAACTAAACGATCGATCCGATGTTTAATCCACAAACGATTAGTATTACTTTTGAAGTAGATGAATAATTTCAGGATTTCCATAAAGACAAGCTAACTCAATGGCACTCAGTTCATTCGATTCCGGCTCTTTAACTATTGCCCCGTTGTTAACCAGTAATCTGACCATCTCGACGTGTTCAATGAGTGTAGCAAACCTGAGCGCAGTCCATCCGCCGTCCGTCTTGAGGCTCAACGAAGCTCCGGATTTGATTAGCTGCTCCACAATGTCTGATTGACTGTATTTTGCTGCTATGATCAGAGCGGTAAATCCGGCCTTGTTTTTCAAATTGACGTCTGCACCTGATTCTAACAATGACCTGACAATGTCAGTGTGTCCATACTCTAATGCTAGTGTCAGTGCAGTATTGCCATCTAGATCGACATCATTCACTGTGGCGCCATATTTTAACAGCAGCTGTACTATTTCGGAATATCCATTTATAGCTGCTAACATTAACGCTGTACAGCCGTGCGCATCCTTGACATTTATCTCTGCGCCTGATTGGATAAGAAGTTTAACAATTTCGCAATGTCCGTACAGCGAGGCAGAAAGAAGCGCGTCATAGCGGCTCTCGTCTTTTTCATTCAACGACGCTCCTGAGTCGATAAGCAATCTGACAGTTTCAGTGTGTCCGTTTCGTGAGGCTAAGATAAGTGACGTGGCGCCGGACACATTTTTCATATTCACATCTGAGCCCGAGTCTATCAGGAATCTGGTTATTTTGTCGTGTCCATTTTGTGACGTTAACATCAACGCTGTCCATCCGCCCAGACATTTCTCATCAATGTTTGAACATGATTCAATAAGTACTTTTACCATTTCAAGGTGTCCGTTTTCAGAAGCGATCATGAGGGCGCTCCGCCGATGTCTTTTCGTCTCATCTGCATCCGCCCCTGCTTTGACCAACATTTTGACTATGTCCACATGTCCCATTAGACTAGACAGTCTTAGAGCCGTCCATTCGTTCTTATCTCTGTGTTTGACATTAGAGCCAAACTTTAGAAGTATTTCTGTTATTTTTGTGTGGCCTTTGAGGGCAGCTAACATCAGTGGCGTACAGTCGTTTTTATCTGCCCTGTTTACGTCCGACCCTGATTCTATCAGACTTTGGACAATAAGTGTGTGCCCGTGTTTTGATGCCAACATTAACGCATTCCATCCATCGTTTTTATCAGCCCTGTTTACGTCCGCGCCTGACTGTATCAGACGTTGGGCAATTAGTGTGTGCCCGTGTTTAGATGCCAACATTAAAGCATCCCAACCGTCATTGTTCACCTCGTTTACATTACATCCAAAGTTGAGAAGCAGATTAACCTTTGCCCTATGACCTTTTTGACAAGCCATCATCAGTGGAGTCCAACCATTGCAGTCTTTAACATCTTTCATCGCTCCTGAGTATATGAGTAGCCTCACTGTTTTTAATTCTCCCTTTTCCGCCGCTAACATCATTGCAGTTTTGCAGTTAGCGTTCTTCGCATCAATTATTGCTCCTGACGATATCAACAAGTGAACAACCTTACTTCGCCCATGTACAGCAGCCAGCATCAGTGCAGTGTATCCGTCTTTGTCTGTCTCATTTACAACAGATCCGGTATCCAGAAGTAATTTCACGACTTTGATGTGTCCTTTCATTGATGCCAACATGAGGGGAGTTCTGGCTTTTGGATGTTTATCATTTATACAGCATCGTAATTTTAACAGTTCTTCCACTGTACTATAGTGTCCGTTGAATGAGGCCGCCATCAGTGGAGTGGCTCCGTTTAATTTATTCTGATTGGCTTTTGAGCCAGATTTTAAAAGGAGTTGAACAATATCTGTGTGACCTTTTAAGGCCGCTAAAAATAGAGCATTAGTGCCGTTAATCGTTAGAGAATTGACGTCGGCACCAGCTTCTAAAAGTAATTTTACAACGTCAGTGTGTCCGTTAAGTGACGCCATCATTAAAGCGTTTCTGCTTATATTTGTGTGTTCATTTCTTAAGTCAGTATTTGTGTGTTCATTTTTTAGGTCAGTATTTGCGTGTTCACTTCTTAGGCCAGTATCTGAGTGTTCACTTCTTAGGCCAGTATCTGTGTGTTCATTTCTTAGGTCAGTATCTGTGTGTTCACTTCTTATATCAGTATCTGTGTGTTCATTTCTTAGGTCAGTATCTGTGTGTTCACTTCTTAGGTCAGTATCTGTGTGTTCACTTCTTAGGTCAGTATCTGTGTGTTCACTTCTTAGGTCAGAATTTGTGTGTTCATTTCTTAGGTCAGTATCTGTGTGTTCACTTCTTATATCAGTATCTGTGTGTTCACTTCTGAGGTCAGTATCTGTGTGTTCATTTCTTAGGTCAGTATCTGTGTGTTCACTTCTTAGGTCAGTATTTGTGTGTTCACTTCTTAGGTCAGTATTTGTGTGTTCACTTCTTAGGTCAGTATCTGCGTGTTCACTTCTTAGGTCAGTATCTGCGTGTTCACTTCTTAGGTCAGTATCTGCGTGTTCACTTCTTAGGTCAGTATTTGTGTGTTCAGTTCTTAGGTCAGTATCTGCGTGTTCACTTCTTAGGTCAGTATCTGCGTGTTCACTTCTTAGGTCAGTATTTGTGTGTTCACTTCTTAGGTCAGTATCTGCGTGTTCACTTCTTAGGTCAGTATCTGCGTGTTCACTTCTTAGGTCAGTATCTGCGTGTTCACTTCTTAGGTCAGTATTTGTGTGTTCACTTCTTAGGTCAGTATCTGCGTGTTCACTTCTTAGGTCAGTATCTGCGTGTTCAGTTCTTAGGTCAGTATCTGCGTGTTCAGTTCTTAGGTCAGTATTTGTGTGTTCATTTCTTAGGTCAGTATATGTGTGTTCACTTCTTAGGTCAGTATCTGTGTGTTCATTTCTTAGGTCAGTATCTGTGTGTTCACTTCTTAGGTCAGTATTTGTGTGTTCACTTCTTAGGTCAGCATCTGTGTGTTCACTTCTTAGGTCAGTATTTGTGTGTTCACTTCTTAGGTCAGTATCTGTGTGTTCACTTCTTAGGTCAGTATCTGTGTGTTCACTTCTTAGGTCAGTATTTGTGTGTTCACTTCTTAGGTCAGCATCTGTGTGTTCACTTCTTAGGTCAGTATTTGTGTGTTCACTTCTTAGGTCAGCATCTGTGTGTTCACTTCTTAGGTCAGTATTTGTGTGTTCACTTCTTAGGTCAGTATCTGTGTGTTCACTTCTTAGGTCAGTATTTGTGTGTTCAGTTCTTAGGTCAGCATCTGTGTGTTCACTTCTTAGGTCAGTATTTGTGTGTTCAGTTCTTAGGTCAGTATCTGTTTGTTCATTTCTTAGGTCAGTATCTGTTTGTTCATTTCTTAGGTCAGTATCTGTGTGTTCACTTCTGAGGTCAGTATTTGTGTGTTCATTTCTTAGGTCAGTATCTGTGTGATCATTTCTTAGGTCAGTATTTGTGTGTTCATTTCGTATGTCAGTATTTGTGTGTTCATTTCTTAGGTCAGTATTTGTGTGCTTATTTCTTTGGTCAGTATTTGTGTGTTCATTTCTTAGATCAGTAATTGTGTGTTCATTTCTTAGGTCAGTATTTGTATGTTCACTTCTTAGGTCAGTATTTGTGTGCTCATTTCTTAGGTCAGTATCTGTGTGTTCAGTTCTTAGGTCAGTATCTGTGTGTTCACTTCTTAGGTCAGTATCTGTATGTTCATTTCTTAGGTCAGTATTTGTATGTTCATTTCTTAGGTCAGTATTTGTATGTTCACTTCTTAGGTCAGTATTTGTATGTTCACTTCTTAGGTCAGCATTTGTGTGTTCACTTCTTAGGTCAGTATTTGTGTGTTCAGTTCTTAGGTCAGTATCTGTGTGTTCACTTCTTAGGTCAGTATCTGTTTGTTCATTTCTTAGGTCAGTATTTGTGTGCTCATTTCTTAGGTCAGTATTTGTGTGTTCATTTCTTAGGTCAGTATTTGTGCGCTTATTTCTTAGGTCAGTATTTGTGTGCTTATTTCTTAGGTCAGTATTTGTGTGTTCATTTCTTAGATCAGTAACTGTGTGTTCATTTCGTAGGTCAGTATTTGTGTGTTTACTTTCTACCACCCCCCCCCCATGAGCTTTTAATAGCAACCGAACTATGTCAGCATGACCTCTACCACACGCTATCACCAGTGCTGTCCTGTCATCATTATCCCTGCGATCTACATCTGCGCCCATTTCCAACAGCGATGCAACAGTATCTTCATGTCCGTTTGTAGCTGCTAAAATCAGCGCGGACTTTCCATCACGATTCTGCTCGTTAATTTTAGCACCCGCTTTAGCAAGTAGCTGACCAGTCTCAGTGTGTCCGTTCCTGGAGGCAATCATCAGCGGAGTGTTGCCGTTCACCTCTTTTTCATTAACGTTGGCTTGGGATGCTAACAGCAGTTTGACCGTTTCACTATGACCCCAGCGCGACGCCATCATCAGTCCAGTCCAACCGTTTGGTTTGCTGTCATTTACACTTGCGCCCAAGTTTATAAGCGTGCGGGCAGTTTTGAAATGTCCGCCCTGAGATGCCAGCATTAACGACGTCCGGCCGATATCATCTTTGTCATTCACACCGGCGCAAGCTGCTATGAGTAATTTCACAATGTCACTGTGACCCTTGGACGACGCTTGCATCAGGGCGGTACTGCCGTCCGTCGCTCTTTGATTGACCGTTGCACCTGCAATTAAAAGTAGCTTAACAGTCTCCGTGTGCCCATTTCTGGATGCCAACATGACAGCAGTACGACCATCAATATTTCTGTCATCTACACATGCTCCGGATGAGATGAGTGACTGTACAGTTCCTGCGTGACCGTACTCAGACGCCAACATCAAAGCGGTGCTGCCGTTGAAATTTCTCATGTCGATTTTCGCACCGGATTGTATCAGAAATTCGACAGTTTCGGTTTTTCCCGATTGTGATGCAAAAGCCATCGGCGTCCAGCCGGAGCTATCTTGTTCATTAACTGCTGCGCCCGACTCCACAAGTAATTTAACTGTATCTGTGTGTCCGTTTTGAGCAGCCAATATCAGCGCCGTGCAGCCTTGCTTCCCTTTCTCATTAACCGTTTGGCCAGTATCAATTAAAAATGTAACCACTTCTGTCTGTCCATTTATTGACGCCAGCATCAATGGAGTCAAACCTTCCATTGTTCACTCAATTACTGCTGAACTACACTTGTTTAGTTGTATTCAAATGTCAATATTTATGTTATTGAGTCGTCTTGTTTTCATTCTTGAATCTATTGTTATCATAAATTCTGTCACACGTTACGTATTATAAAATATTAAAATTATTGTTCGATGAGTCTATCTGATTGTTTTTTCTTTGAGATCAATCAAACTATTACAGTCGTCAATCAGATATTGAACTATATATACAGATGGCTATTAGATTTTGATTTTTTTTCTAGGAGATCAGCTATTCAATGTTCACTCAAATAACTCTCAAACCGAGAGTTGTATTTTTGATTCACTTCCATATTGGGACATATTTGTGGATGGTCGTGACCGTATCGTGACATATTTGTGGATGGTCGTGACCATATCGTGACATATACCTTTGATTGAGATTTAAATAAAAATTGATTTTAAACTTTGAAAATACATTGTCTTCCTGGTATAATGTCACACAAGTTTAAAAAGGAAAAAACAACCTGAAAAGATAAAATTTTGATCTCAGTGGAAAATTGCAAATATTGAAAGTGTACTAAATATTGTATAGTCATCCCATGATTAAAAATCATATCATTATAAATAAAAACTCAAATATTAAGTTCTATTGAAAACAACAACTCGCCATGTCAGCTATATTTAGTTGGACTGACATTACGTTACAACATACATTGTGTGCATTATAATGTTTCAGCTAGTTCTGTATTCTCAACTACTTTCATAATTGGAGCAATTTTGTACTTTTGTTCTTGTATTTGACAAGGGAAATTCACCATACGTAAGATTTATGTCATTATCTGCTCTTACTAGCATGTCTTGTATTTAAAGAAGGAAAACCTACAATATCCTATCAACATTCCAATTTATTTGATATTAAATAATTCTAAAGAAAACTTCTAAATAGATTAAGTTGTACCCTACATGGATTAATTTACAGGTACAATAATTTATCAAGATAAACTTTAATATTGTAAACTTACTTTTTCCATACACATATGAATTATAATATTTTTAACTCAATATTTCCACAAGCATATCAACTATAACATTCTAAAATTACTTTTTCCTAAGCATATCAACTATCATCACTGTACGCATATTTCATATCAGTGATAACTTGAGTCAGCCTTTTATTTGTGTTTGCCTCGTTTGTTATCTACCAACTGATACATATATTGTGTTGTGTTGTGTTCATGTAAACATGTGGAAAAACAAAAAGAAAAAATAACAACCAATAACACAATGACCAGACAGCGCCGTATAAAATTTGATCTAAATATAGTAGGCATATAGGCCTACTATAACAACGCATTTATAAATGAGATGTTATTTTAATTAAGCATTTATGAATTAAAAATCTTACTATGAGTTCAGTCTACTTCAGGCATCATTTAGTAGAAGAGTCTATATATTCCATAGAAACTGTTTCAGTGTCCGGTTCTTGAGGCTAACATAAGTGACGTTGTGTGTGTGTGTGTGTGTATTGGTGTATAGGTCAGTGTTTATCAAACTTTTTTCGTATACCCCCACCCTCTCCCGATATGCATATTGTGTGTGTGTTTGTGTGTTCGTGTGTGTGTGTGTGTCTGTGTGAAGTTACTGTTTGGATGAAAGGAAGTCTGTTAGATCCTATTAACCACTAATGGGGCTAACGGGTTTTTAGGGTGCCCTTCTTTCATCCCCATCACAGCCGAGAGTGTAATGGCCATGGAGGCACCACGGGAGACATGAAGGGAACTTGAGCCAAGACCTGAAAAATTTTCATGGGCCTCACTGGAGATCGAACCAGGGACACACAGGTCGACGGTCGAGTTACCTAGTACCTACTTACCACGACGGAGTGACATACGAAACTATGTTGGAGTGAAATCTATTTGAGGTAACATTACAAAGTAAATACCAAATTACTTTAGGATCAAAGGATGATAAACTCAGAATGGAATTAGGAATATAACATAAGTGGGGACATTTAGAGAGTGAAACTGGGGTATGTTATTAAATACATTTTAAAAAAAAATGAAATTTCTACACCTAGAATAGTTTCCTTAATTCTTCTTTGAATGTTTTATTTGAAAAAAAATATAAATACATTCTGAGGGTACTTTCGTTGTCTTTACCCCCCCCCCCACCCAATCTAATCAACCAACCTTCACTCTTCAATAGATCTATTGCACCTCCTCCCCCCCGTCACCAATTTATTAATGGTCTTTGTCTACGCGTACTCAGAGGTTATGATATATGACACGCTATGAGACTCACTGGTTTAAATTCTATCTGTACTTCATCACAAACGACTTGTAAACAAACACAGTGTCATGAATGTTTACAACAAGAAGACATTTCTCTACGCACAAGTTGTTATTGAACTATACATACACATATATAGACATACAATGATACGTACATACACATATGAAGACATACAATGATACATACATAAATATATATATATATATATATATATATATGTGTGTGTGTCATGCAGTTTTTAATGTTTTATGTTTGCGTTCTGTGGAGACGTTTACTGCATGCCATTTACTTTCGCATTCAATCAATCAATGAATGTCGTCGAGTCAATTATGATTCATATTCTTTATTTTGACTTCATATAAAGATAAATCATTAAACACAATAAATCAAGCCTAACTGGTTCCACACTGTCCCGAAAGATGTGTAGAGTAATGAAGTGATGCACTCTAGAAACACAACTGTATAATAATACTACTACACGTCTTTGTCTATGCTTCAAGTCACATTAACCAACTCTCATTAACAACTTTATAACACGCTGTTTCCGACCTCATACTCTATTGTCCTCTTCTCGACCCCCCGACTCGACTTCTCAACTGCCCACTACGCCCTAACCAGTCTCTCAACTGTCCTACTGTTCAGACTCTCAACTATATATTTCATTAAAACATCCCAGAATGCTAAAACCCCCAACTCTTATGATTGGTCCATCTACCTTTCTTTGTCAGTCCTTTTGTCAGTTCAGTTATCCATCCATCTGATGGTAACAAAGAAAGTTTGTTGAACTCTCTCTTGGCTGTACGTACCCCCCTCCCTATCACTTGCCACAAAAGAATAATGTGTTTAACCCTGAACTTTAAATTTGAGAAAATGAATATATGTCCCCGGCCTGAGCTTTTGAACTGGTTAATTAAATGTAATAGTTGCATAGCTATACTGAAATCTATTGTGACTATATATATATATTATATATATAATGACTTATAAGCTATGTACTGCCGCTTGTATTTTCTAAGAAAATTGATTCAAGTTGAATTCATTCCCAGGTACGACTTTTTAAAGTTTTTCCTCATGATTATAGATAACTTATGTGCATTTCAACAGCTTTGTTTACTTCTTACCATGTTTAATAACAAACAGTTTCTTGTTAAGTACAAAGTGAACTTCTTCCGACTTACCAGCGAACGACGAATGTTTGAGGGGGGGGGTCTTGTAACATTATGACACACACAATTAAACAAATAAACAAACAAATAACCAGATGCCGACAACACCCAGTAGTTTAATATTGTACCGTGGAGCGACTACCGGTCCGGGCACCTAATTCTACGCGGTTGTCTCTACTCCCTAGTGCAGGGGTCGGCAACCTACGGCTCTTTCGATGTCAAGTTGCGGCTCTTCTGATGTCGAATTGCGGCCTTCCAGTTTCATGCGCAAATGATAATAATTAGATTTTTTTTTGTATACTTAATCTTAATCAAATACCATAATAATAATTTTAATGGCTCTTTAAAAACTGAGAAAAATGCAAATCATAACTTTTGGCTCTTCTGTCTCAAAAAAGTTCCCGATCCCTGCCCTAGTATGTTCATAGTTAAAGCGTAGGACTAGTGGCATTACTATTTCAGCCACTGTAGTCTTGTAGCAGAGACACAACTACCAAAGATAACAAAAAGCTTTATATTTCATAGATACAAAACTGTCTAATTATACAAAGGACCCATCTCTCTCTCTCTCTCTCTCTCTCTCTCTCTCTCTCTCTCTCTCTCTCTCTCTCTCTCTCTCTCTCTCTCTCTCTCTCTCTCTCTCTTAGAACCCTCTCAGTGAAACTGCGGGCTGAGACTTAGTCTCTTAGAGCCCGTGAGTTCAGACTTGCTTTGTCTCTCAACTTCTGGAGTCTGCCATAAGCCCAAATGGCCAGCAAGCTACCGGACTAGTCCACCCTGTGGTTCGCCAGCCCGAGACACTCGAAAAGCACATGATGCACGGTTTCCTCCACTTCCCTGCAGTGAAGGCAAAGGGTATCAACACTTTCAAAAGTAGGTCAGTAACTGGTCGTAACTTTAATTCAATATAGACAACTAAGCGTATCCAGTCATAGACGAAATAGGATATCTGGTTATCATCGCAGATATGGTTATAGACAACTTGTCATCACAGATCTGGTTACAGACAACTTATCATCACAGATCTGGTTATATACAACTTGTCATCACAGATCTGGTTACAGACAACTTATCATAACAGATCTGGTTATATAAAACTTATCATCACAGATCTGGTTATAGACAACTTATCATCACAGATCTGGTTATAGAAAACTTATCATCACAGATCTGCTTATAGACAACTTATCATCACAGATCTGGTTATATAAAACTTATCATCACAGATCTAATTGTAACATTGTTTCATGTGGAGTTCTGGTTTGTATTAAGCCAGTGCGTAAAGCGGTCTAAACACAAATACATTCTGGACAATTATCTATTGAAATTCTAAAATTACCTTTTTCCACAAGCATATCAACTATTTTAGAATCTAGCTGTCAGCGACTTTATGAAATAAGTGTTCTTGTGACAGGTTTTTTTTAATTAACTTTATCTCATAAAACATCATTTTATACATTTAATAAGTGAGCAAATCTTTATATTCAATCAGCTTCAATCCTTGTTTTAGCTGAACGACCCCATTTCTTAATGACAAAAAAAACAACTTCCACACCTCCCCCGTTGAATAGTTTCATCGCCCCCGCGGAAGAGGGGGGGGGGGCGATATCGCCCCTGCGGAAGAGGGGGGAGACGTTATCGCCCCTGTCGAGAATCACTTCTCTAACGAATGTAATATAAATCGTAGTGAGCCAACAGTGATGACTTTGTTTTTCATCGTAATGGCATTGCTAGAAAATGGTTTAAAAATCGACTGATAAGTCAATTTTTCTTCCATTTTACCGAAGTACTGTAAACGAAATTAAAGTTCAATTATTTAAGCAGCTCACATTACTCTATGTACATACATATCTAGCACTATGATTTGCAGATGATATGTGTTGAACACCATTTTTAGACCTGTTATTGTCCTAACGTTCTCCTCTGCATTTTGCCACTATCAGATCTTCACATTACTTTTTTTGCTTCCATTTTAATCAGCCTGACATTTTAACGTACAATTGAGATTACGCAAAGTGTTGCTTTGATTTAGTACAGCAGTATTACATTAGATGACGAAAGATCACAGGTGTAGTAGATTTATATCCCAATGAACTGCCAACATTTTTAAAAATTTTATCGAAGGGTCGGACCAGGAGCAGACTAATGGTGTTTACAAAACTTTCTATGAACTGCCAGAAAATGTTATCAATGTAAATAAAACGGAAGGGAGTGTACTGCTGGTCGGGATCAAACCACTAAACGGGCCTTACATGACCGGCTGACCTCAGATAGCCCATGTATGATCCACAGCAGTGGTATCGTACCAATTTGGGGGGCCGCGTGCCCAACTAAGACAGTGGTGACAAACCTTTTTGGGCCGCGTGCCCAACTAAGACAGTGGTGACAAACCTTTTTGGGGGGCCGCGTGCCCAAAGTTCAACCAAAACACCAGTTATTTATAGCAAAGTTCCAACGTGCCGACTTGAGGCCCTACGTGCCACAGTGTTCCCCACAACTGATCCAGAGGCTGAAAATTGTTTCCAAAATAGTCGTTACGGCGCCGTTTATATCACGTCGCCCCTTCAATCACGGCGCCCTTTCTATCACGTCGCCCCTTCAATCACGTCGCCCCTTCAATCACGTCGCCCCTTCAATCACGGCGCCCTTTCTATCACGTCGCCCCTTCAATCACGGCGCCCCTTCAATCACGGCGCCCCTTCAATCACGGCGCCCTTTCTATCACGTCGCCCCTTCAATCACGGCGCTCCTTCAATCACGTCGCCCCTTCAATCACGGCGCCCTTTCTATCACGTCGCCCCTTCAATCACGGCGCCCCTTCAATCACGTCGCCCCTTCAATCACGGCGCCCTTTCTATCACGTCGCCCTTTCTATCACGTCGCCCCTTCAATCACGGCGCCCCTTCAATCACGGCGCCCCTTCAATCACGGCGCCCCTTCAATCACGGCGACCCTTCAATCACGGCGCCCCTTCAATCACGTTGCCCCTACAATCACGGTGCCCCTTCAATCACGGCGCCCCTTCAATCACGTCGCCCCTTCTATCACGTCGCCCCTTCAATCACGTTGCCCAGTGCGGCCGCCCAAGTCGCACAGCCCTTCTCACGCTGCTGACTATCAGGCGTAGCAATCAATATTTATCGGCAATAAAATGGATGATTATAAATAGTTTTAGTGGTAATGGAAAATATATTTGAAAAAAAAATTGAACGGAGTTACAGTAACATAAAGGCTTAATTTTATAACTATAGGCAAGACAGTAAACTATCATGTACAAGTATACAGTCTTCGGCCGTATCTGGAATGTCCGAATGTCATTGCACAACATTGGATCAGATTTTCGAAAGTCTATTGTATCTTTCCAATAAAATAGTAACACAAAGATAGAGCTAAAAGGGACGCATTAAAGTTAGTTTAAGAAATGTCACGTGCATGGTTATCAGCCTTGTTATATCCACAATAAATGGTTGTGACGTTTGACATCTTACAACAGTCTTAGATTGCTGAATTAGCGCTCTGCCGATTGAAATAGCTGACATGATAGGCACACTGATGAACATATTAGACAATTTTAAAATGTAACTTGTTCTTGTTTCAAAAGTGTAATGGCTTTAAATAGTTCCAAGGGAGTAAGTTGATGACATCAAAAAATCTTTAAAACCTCCCTTCCCCCATGTCAACAACTGTCAAAACTTTCTCAGACCCCTCCCCCCCCCCCTTCGCTTTCCCTAGGTTGTTGACGTAATTAATGGACTCTTTTTTTTTTTTTTTTTTTAAGAGTCCCTGAAAGGATGAGATGAAATCTCTTAGATCCTATAAACCACTAATGGGACGGTTTTTATGGTGCCCTTCTTTCATCCCCACCATAGCCGATAGTGCAATGGCCATGGAGGCACCACGGGAGATATATCGGGAACTTGAGCCAAGACCTGAAAAATTTCCTTGGTCCTCACCGGGGATCGAACCAGGTACCTTCAGGTCGACAGTCGAGCGTTCTACCGCACAACCATGGTCGTGTGGTAAAGCGCTCGACCTTTCGACCTGAATGTACCTGGTTCGATCTCCGGTGAGAACAAGGAAATTTTTTCAGGTCTTGGCTTAAGTCCCCGCTATGTCTTCCGTGGTGCCTCCATGGCCATTATACTCCCGGCTGTGGTGGGGATGAAAGAAGGGCACTACAAAAAACCTAAAAATTGTCCCATTTAGGTGGGCGATTTTTTTTTTTAATGGACTCTTTATCATAAATCATTACTGGGAAATCCCGATATGAATTTTTGTTTTTGGGGGGGGGGTGCGTCATTAGTTACGATAAAGGTAACATTTACATTTTTTTTCCGAGAAAAGAGGATCACAACTTTAATTGGTCTTTTATATTCTCATTCATGAGATTTGTTGGGGTCGGTGAAAGAGAGGTGGGGATGGGGAAGGGGGGCACTACACTTATGACAATTCTGTTTATTTACTTTTTTCTGAAAGAAAAGAATCATTATCGGCCGTAGTTGAACAATTAAAACGCTTCTGTTGGGTAACGTTAGGTTCAACCTGGGTAACGTTAGGTTCAACCTGGGTAACGTTAGGTTCAACCTGGGTAACGTTAGGTTCAACCTGGGTAACGTTAGGTTCAACCTGGGTAACGTTAGGTTCAACCTGGGTAACGTTAGGTTCAACCTGGGTAACGTTAGGTTCAACCTGGGTAACGTTAGGTTCAACCTGGGTAACGTTAGGTTCAACCTGGGTAACGTTAGGTTCAACCAAATATGTTATGTTTATTCATGGTGGAAACAAAAGAAAAGAAATGAGATGTGAATCAGTCATTTCCGGAGTTCATATTATGCACACAAGACAAGCTTTAAAATACGAATATAACCTCGTAATCTTGTCTATGTTTATATATATATATATGAATTAAAGAAAGGGGCTCTACTCAATATTTAATATCGATTGGATTTCTTTTCCTAGTTATTGGCCGTATTTAAATTAACTTTAAATGATTTTGTTTAAAAAAAAACTTTTCACACTTTTATTTAACTTAGACTGTCGTGCATCTTTTATTTAACTTAGACTGTCTTGCATTTATATCATCCAGTATATCTTGCTATTTTTCAAAGTTTTGCATTTATACAACTTTGAGTCAATAATTGGTATGAAATTTTGTTTGTTTCATTATATTACAACTCATTATCGGTTACAAAATCCGCCAATTTCACAAAAGACATGGTAAGCCACTAGTAAACTAAAGACTTATTAAAGGGGGGGGGGGGGTAGTTCACTTTAATGTAACGACTTTCGAGTTTGTTCTAAAAAAAAGCGTGACGTAATAAATGAATGCCCCCCCCCCACTCTACCTACCAGTACACTTGCTATGTAGGCCTACTTCTATGAAGGATTAAATATTTCCATTCGTATTTTTTTAAAAAACGTATTTCTTTTTTTTTTATCCATGGAAACACATTAGAGCCTTCATACAATGATGGTAAAGCTGAGCTTACGATAGCAGAAAGTATTTTTAAATTATTACTTTACTATGAGGGCTATGTCAGATAATGACGGTCGTAGTGCACGAATGATTGCAGCGAATGAAAACAGTAAAGTGTTTGTTAAAATAATAATAGAACGTGGTGGTAATGTTAATCAACAGGATGATTCGACTCGTAGTGCACTAGTACGACAACAGCAGCCCTATTGCGATCAGTGAAAAGTAACGAAGACATACTTTTGGCATAAACAGCGTTTTTTTTTTTTTTAAATATAAGGAGAAAAAACAGATTTCTTTCTTTCTACTGAATAAGATCAATATTTTAGTTGGCAGATATTATTTAGATTTAAAAAACAACAAAAACAACAAACTCTACATATTTCATTATTTATTTCTTGAAATTGTGTTGTTGGTAATGTACATTGTGTTGTTGGTCATGTACATTTTGTTGGTCATGTACATTGTGTTGTTGGTCATGTACATTGTGTTGTTGGTCATGAACATAGTGTTGTTGGTCATGTACATTGTATTGTTCTTATATACATTGTCTTATTGTTTATGTTCCCTTAGCTTCTGCCAAACGTTACCTCTCTCCACGTTTTTTGGCGCCCTTTTCAGTGCGATACCTCAAACTTAGAGAATATAATTAATAATTAAAGAATGCGTTCAACTTCTTCCTCTCACACAGATACGCCAGTCAAGTCAATGTTTCAACTGACCAACTGTCCGCTGTTAATCCGAACGCTGTTAATGTGGCTACAACTCAACACACAGTAATCGATGGACCGATGATCATCAATCTTTGATTTATCGACATAGTAAAAAAAGCAAATCAAATCATTGTTATATTTAATGTATACTCTAGTTGTGTTGACATTGTAAATAGTCATATCAAATCATTGTTATTATAAGGAGTCGACTAATCACTATATTAGTTAACTCGCTTGTTTTTTTTGTTGTAAATTTGTTGTAGATTTCTTTTATATCGCAGGTAGCAGGCAGCGTCAGCAGGCTTTTCAACTAGTTCTTATATAAAAAGCCTACGACAGAAAGAAAAAAATAGGGCATTTATATGATTTTTTTTTTGTTTTTCAAATTATGCTTCTGTGGCTGATTATCTGCCGATAGTTTGGAAAGGTTTGTTTAGCCAACCGCGCACAATAGCCCCACACCTGATGAAGAAAGGTTTTAGTCTTAACAGTAGAGCTAACTTAAGACTACAAAAAAAAAAATCCAATTAACATTAGGAAACAAGTTTATTTGTATTTGAAAAGGATTACAATAAATGTAGGTAGGTATTTGTGAAATAATTAAAAATGAAATAGTATGTGTGCATTTGTTCGGTGTGATAATATGTACCTGGTCTAAACACAAAGGTCAGGCTTGTAAGACATATCAGGTAATAACAAAAAAAAAAATCAACGTGTTATACGAATTTGATAGAAATTTAAGAGATATAAGCCCATAATATAAGTAATTGAAAACAGTAATGTAATTAATTCGAAATTTAGAAGACGTATTTAAAGCTGATAGTTCAAAGTTGATAGTTGAAAGTGTAAGCATGTTTAAATTTTATAACTTAATCTAGTTAGAAATTTAAAACAGAACACCAAGTGCGTCAATAGTTACATAGTGTCAGCAATATTAATACGCATACAATTTTTACAACTCTCAGAAATATTGATACTAATATTATCAGGTATATATGGTGACTATACAATTATGTAGCATCTAATTATTTGACTATTAAATTATTGTTTTATTATTTTCCAACGTAAAGTTTGCTGCCGACGCATAGAAATATATTATAAATTCCCTGGCATTTATAATTGATTACCACAGGATAAAATATAGATTTCTTTTACTGCGCATTATATACTATCGGAATACCATATACAGTACAATGCAGTGTTCTTAACAGTTTAATTTATGATTTATTGATTAATAATATTTGATATTGTATGGTTTATCTTCAGCTTTATTTTATATTAACTCTGACAAATAACTATGCAGATACACGAAGCTCATTTTATCAACAATGTCATTGTATCCAGTGCTATCTAGACCGATGCAGCTGTAATTAAGTCCATTTTTCGTTCCGCTGTGGACATGCACGACCCAGGTGTAGCCCAGGTTGAAAACAAAAGCCCCACTGCTGCCCGCGCAGGTGTCTGTGGTGTAGTTGAAAGTATACACGTCCATGTCATTCAGCTGACCCAGGTAATGCTTCTCTGTCCACTGGCCGAAAGTGACATATTTGTGACAGCCATGCGGGTGTGATATTATGAAGGTCAGTTTGTCTATATCCCTGCTTCTCTTGTACTTCTCGGGTACTTTCTGCCACAGGTCGAGACAAAGTTGCCACATGGATCGCAGTTTTTCACCCAGCTCAGAGTCGCAAGTTGCGCACTTCAGTGTGCACCAGTCTTTCTCTATGTTACTAGATTCGACCCCTACCACATCAACAGTGACCAAGGGACTGTTGGGCTCGTCGTAGAACAGCCTGCACCGGGTGTGCCTCGCCTCCATTTCGTCATAGACTATGTGTCCGGCAGTTTCTACTTTAATCTTCCACCAGACACGGCTGGGATATTTTGACTGTTGACATTTCCTACACGGACAAGTAGTCGTAATATCATTACTTTCATCTGTTTGTCCTTCTTCGACCTTGTACACCCCGCAAATAGTACCGGTACCAAACCTTAGCGGCTGACGACCCCTTATGTCAGCAAATGGATATGCATTCGCTATATACGGCCAAAATTGTGGTCTTTGCACACTGACCATCCCAACGCCTATTCTAACCGTCAGATCTGCACAGGATTTGACTAATGCATATAAGAATTCATCGCGAAAGCCGTCCGGAAGATGTCCATTATCGAATTCGGACATGGGTATAAAGTTTTTATGGTCTGGATTTTTGGTGCAGCTAGAAAAACATTTATGCAAATCAGCCTCTCCACCTTCAGCCAATTGTGTTTCGTGATCGCCTGATAATAACAAAAAAACTGTCATCGTTAAAATAATAAAAAGAATTAGTAACAACTTAAAAATAAAGGAGTGGAAGAAGAATACGTTTATTTAATTGTTTACATAAGCTTGGATGTACATTTAAAGTACAGAATTCATTCAAATCTGGCCCTGACAGTGTTATTTAAATGTAAGCAATAAGACGTGTAGATTAATTGAAACTTTAGGATGTCTATTTCATAATATGTGATGCCAGCTTAAGTAAATACCTGAGTAAACCTTAGATATAGTTGTGTAATATGAATTGAGGGTGGAAACTTTCTGGGGAAAAAAAGTAATTAATGCACACATTAATGCTGATATAGTTGTTGATCAACATTTATAGCATCCAAATATAAAATTCATTAGCATTGTTTTTTATTCTTTATTTTCTTGCGCTAAGATTGACATTTTTAGGTTGATTAAGATGAATCTAATGTTTGATTAAAATAGATTTGAATATGAAAGATATGTAATGAGTTGAGTATGAAAGATGTGAGTTGAATATGAAAGATATGTAATGAGTTGAGTATGAAAGATGTGTAATGAGTTGAGTATGAAAGATATGTAATGAGTTGAATATGAAAGATGTGTAATGAGTTGAGTATGAAAGATGTGTAATGAGTTGAATATGAAAGATATGTAATGAGTTGAGTATGAAAGATGTGTAATGAGTTGAATATGAAAGATATGTAATGAGTTGAGTATGAAAGATGTGTAATGAATTGAATATGAATGATATGTAATGAGTTGAGTATGAAAGATGTGTAATGAGTTGAATTTGAAAGATATGTAATGAGTTGAATATGAAAGATGTGTAATGAGTTGAATATGAAAGATGTGTAATGAGTTGAATATGAAAGATGTGTAATGAGTTGAATATGAAAGATGTGTAATGAGTTGAATATGAAAGATATGAGTTGAATATGAAAGATGTGTAATGAGTTGAATATGAAACATATGTAATGAGTTGAATATGAAAGATGTGTAATGAGTTGAGTATGAAAGATATGTAATGAGTTGAGTATGAAAGATATGTAATGCTTATCATTTTCATTTATTCATTAACTACATTTTTTTAAGTTGAAAAAAAAATAATTTTTTTTTGGTTATCAATTTCAATGCGCGAAGCTGAAAAAAAAATACCCCGATTGAGATATTATTTTAATTGTTTTAATTAGAACACAATGGCTTTGTATAATGAAAGAACAAAAAAAAATTGCAAAAGAGTTCATACCTCTTGCAGACCATCTATAACTGAAAAAAAATTAAATTAAAAGATGTCATACGCTTGACTATCAAAGTGAACCTTTTATATAAAAAACCAAGTTCCCCCCCCCCCCCCCCCGTTTACGCAAGTTTAGGTAAGACATCATTAAATTATCGAAATATGTTCTAACACAAATTTTTTAACAATAAAAACAGTTTTGCCCCCCCCCCCCCCACCGGAGAAAGTTTTGCTCCCCCCCCCCCCCCACCCGTCCAAGTTGTCTAGATCCGCTCCTGGAACTGCCTTAAGTTGTAGTAAAGGAGAACGAAAAGACACGTCGCCTGACCCTCTTCCTTTTGAATGTTTGGTGTGGATCGGTGTTTTATGTGTCCGTTAGAGTTTAATGGTCTTTTTGGTTTTTTGGAGTACCTTCATACACGTCAAAATGTCCACTATTCAAACCGTTGCCCGTGAATTTCAGATTATCTTCAAGAAACATGTACGGTTGTCCAAACGTGTAAACTTTTTGGTCTTTTCGGTAAACTTGAAAGCAACAACTGAACCATTCAGCGGCAGCCTTTAAGTCACGTGTTAATTTGATTGAAAATGGCGGAACATTTTAATTACTGGATTTGTGTCCAGTTTTTGCCCGAATATGATTCGACATGTTGACATCATATGTTTTTTACCAAACGGAAAATATTTGAATAGAGTTTCTAAAACAACATTATTATTTATGTATCAAAAAATATTGAGTAGGAATTCCCTGGCTTAAAGAAACACAAATAGAAATCGCAGTGGCTCCGGCACCAGCCAAAACCATTATATTAGGGTATAAGGAACATGACATATATACATTTTTTTCAGAATTTTTTTTCAGGATTAGGCTTAGGATTAGGGATAGGGTTAGGGATAGGGTTAGAAATAGGGTTAGGGATAGGGTTAGAGATAGGGTTAGGGATAGGGATATGGTTAGGGTTAGGATTAGGGATAAGGATAGGGTTAGAGATAGGGATAGGGTTAGGGTTAGGGTTAGGGTTAGGGATAGGGATAGGGTTAGGGATAGGGTTAGGGATAGGAATATGGTTAGGGTTAGGATTAGGGATAGGGTTAGAGATAGGGATAGGGTTAGGGTTAGGGATAAGGTTAGGGATAGGGTTAGGGATAGGGATAGGGTTAGGGATAGGGTTAGGGTGTGGAGCAATATATATGGCTGGTACCCGAAAAAAAATACGGGTTCTGTCAGGGACAGAATCGTAGCCACTCCGAATAGAAATATGATTTTTTTTCAACATAAGATAATTTCATTTTGTAATCTCCCCTGATCGAACCGTGTGTGTGTGTGTTTTGAAAACTTCAACAAATAAGCCGTTAAGAACGAGCCAACCAGATTTCAGCCATCTGTTTACACAGGGATTTGAAAGATTAGTGATGAGTCAGTCTGTGTGTATGCAGGATTTTTATATTTTTACAAAAATATATCAATGCAATACTTTCAATATCGTGTGATGTAATATGTAAAAATAGTCAGTCGCAAAAGTAAATAAAACGTAATAGTCAAACCGTTGCGTCTATTACTTCACCTAAACCCTGTTAATCCATTATTGAAGCCTACCATGTGTAATAGTAGGCCTAATATATGACCTATAGCTAATAAAACAATTTAATTTGTTTGTATATTTTGATACAGTAAAAATCATCAAGTTCTGCACTAATCACGGTTAGGGAGTGGAGTGGAGATTTTTATTTTTCATTTGCCTAAATTAAAACAAACGTGCACACAAAAATAGCAAGATGTTTGTCAAAGAGTGTTTTCAAGTTCTGTAATACTTTGAATAAATATCAACATACTTTAAGAGTTTTACTTTAAATAAATATCAACATACTTTAAGAATTTTACTTTGAATAAATATCAACACACTTTATGAATGTTACTTTGAATAAATATCAACATACTTTAAGAATGTTACAAAAAATAGAAGAGAATAATTTACCATGTTTATAGTTTTCATTCTTCACTGTATTCCTTCCTAAGCGCTTCTTGGAGTGAGACTTTAGGGATGCGTTTAATACATGGATAAATATATACAATGATATAGACACATATATGTAAATACATTGATATATTAGAGACTGGTAGATAGATTGATTTAAAAAATGCAAACAAATGAATTTATAGAAACAGACAAAAACAGATTACATAGATAGATAGTAATAAGATAGATAGATAGATCAATACATAGATAGATACATAGATCGATACAAAGATGAATATAATTAGATAGATAAATAAATATACAAATATACTGATTGATTGACATATAGATAGATAGTTAAATAGATATTTAAATAGATAGATAATAGATAGATACATAGATTGATTAATAGATAGATAGATAGATAACAGATAATAGGAAGATAGAAAGATAGTTAGATAGATAAATATATAGACATAGATAGATTGATTGATAAGCAGACATTCACTAGATGATAAATAGATAATAGATAGGTGATTAGTAAAGTTGGATAAAACTAATATCTTTTTAAAGAGCAGCTTTCGCAACATAGTCATAAAAGAATTAAAATATAAACACATTTATCATGTTATAGAATATATTTGTCAGTTTTATACTTAAGGCTTTCTGAGGTGAACATCTGATGCACTACTTTAACTGCGTAAGGTAGTAAATATTACAACAGTAGTTACTGCTTAATTTAACATAGTGACGGTTTTAAATCAGTTTACTGTAAAAGTAACTAGATTTGAATTGGCATTAATATGTACATAGTACATTCAAGCAGTGGCGCAAACAGGGGGGTTGGGGGCTAGGGGGCTTGAGCCCCCCCCCCCAGGCCAAATCATCAATACATAATCTCTATACTTATAAGACGCATTTACTATCTGTCTGTCTGTTCCCTTATAACTCAAGATCCAGAAAACCAAAAAACGTGAAATTTGGTACACATACACATAATTACATGGGAAAGGTCATGGGACAGGTTTCGTTTCATCTCGATGGGTAGTTTAATTGTAATTAATTATTTTTATTTTAGTATTTTACTATATTAAAGTAATCTCGACGGCGCCATAAATAAAACTCCTCTGTGACGTCATTTTCCAATGATACATTTTACATTTTTAAATTCTCCTACTAATAAAGCCGAATAGAACTTGCGCGCTGGTGCTGTATCGTGCCTTTATGCTGCAAAGAATTGTTGTTGTTTATTCATGTTCCCTGATTTGTACAGTTTGAGGAAGGTAAATGAATGAAGAAGGATTTTAGAAGAAGTGTGAAGCCATAATAATAAGTATAAGGAGTGAGGGAGAGAGAGGGAGATGAGAGAGGGAGGAAGGGAGAGAGAAAGGGAGGGAAGGAAAGAGAAAGGAAGGGAGGGAGAGAGGGGGTAGGGAGGGAGATAGAGGGGAGGGAGAGAGAGAGGGTGGGAGAGAGAGATAAATAGAGAGGGGGCAGGGAGGGAGAGAGAGGGAATGAGGAAGGGAGGGAGAAAGGAGGGAGGGAGAGAGGGGTAGGGAGGGAGAGAGAGGATGTGAGAAATGGGAGGGAGTGTGAGATAAAGAGAGGGAGGGGGCAGGGAGGAAGAGATAGGGAGGGAGGAAGGGGAGAGAGGGAGGGAGGGAGAGAGGGGGAGGGACAGGGAGAGAGAGAAGGAGGGGTAGAGAGGGGGAGAGAGGGAGATGGGAGAGTTAGGGAGGGAGGGAAAAAGGGAGGGAGGGAAATTTAAGGGAGAGGGGGTAGGGAGCGAGAGAGAGAGGAAGGGAGAGAGGGGGTAGGGAGGAAACAGAAGGTTAACAGAAAACCTTATTTAAACCCGGGCAAAGCCGGTACTTGCAGCTAGTTAATGTTATAAATTAACAAAAAAGACTGTCAAACTGTCTTTTTTCATTATGTGAGCAAGCAGCTTTTTTTGCTTGTTGCGCCACTGCATTCAAGTAACGTATTCTTTTAGTCAAACAGTGAAAAGATTTGGTACTTTGTGCTAGATTTATTCAGTTATAAATACATCATAATGAGCAATACTTACCGGCATTTTGTTGTCTTGTTCTTAAATAAACCTTTGAAGTTATATATTTATGCTCACTGCAACGAAATGAGATGAATCGTTCATTTCTGGAGTCCGTAAGAATTAGTGATACACTTCCTAGATAACGTTACTGTTTGCATAATCTCCAACTATTTAAATATTTGGTAAAGTAAACAATATTTAAACGGCATCCTTAGTTGGTAAACCAATCAAAATTTGTTAAATGTGGGCTGGAGATTTTTCCCAGTAACTTTATCTGCCAATGTGTTATTTGAATACATGGTACATGGCCAGCGTTATCTGCCTATTTATTATTTGAATACAAGCTACAGCGCCAGCTTAACACCGGTTTGAACTTTGGCTTCCATATTTTTTTTTACGTTCCGTTACGTTACGTTAACTATAGCTACAGTTTTTGGTTTAAGAGACCCACCATCAAAAGCAAATATGTTTTCGCAACCTACCTGTAATGATAAAGTGCGGAAAATAAAAGCGTCATTTTTATCATATTTGTGTGTGAGTGTGTGGGTTCGAATTTAGGTTTTACTTACCAGACCTAGAAATATTTCGTTTGGTGGAATACAATGATAACTATCGGGAAATTCCCGATTATGACTCAAGAGTTGAGCAATACATTCATTCATACTGCGGTAATTTCTTGATTAAAAAAAAAATCAATGAGATTTTTGTAACAGATTAAGTCTTCCGGCGATATTTACATAGCTCAATCTATTTCGTGTTGGCTAATATATATTTATATTCTTTTACTTTGCAACTTTCTCAACGCAGCATAAAAAAGACTAGTAAAAAAAAGCTATTCTTACCTGCTCCATATCACTTTAAAACTGGATGTGTCTTTATAATTTGTGAATCTAAATCTGACATCTAATGCTAAACTTACAACTGAGATCATGACTTAGGCGCCGTCCATAGGGTACGTTACGCTCCAAAGAGGGGGAGGGAGTATAGGATAGTGTGACAGTCTGTTACAGGGGGGGTGGGGGTGTCCAGGCCAAGTGTGACGTCACATTTTTTATATTTTTTTCTTATATATTTCTAACTTAAATTTTTATTCTTTTTAGTAGAACTTAATAGTTTTAAAATAATTTTCAAAAATTTTGTGAAACACTTAAATTAGTTTTATGTCAAAATAGCATGAAATGCATATCTTTTCAATGTGTTGTTCACAATTCCTCATGTTAGTTAGGAGTTCATATTTCAACGGTTTACCTTCGAGATTCTTTCCTCCTCCAATCCCAATTAACCAAAACAACTGATGCAGGACCGCTTTATCAACTAAGCACAGTAGGCACTGTACCTAGGACCTACGGACTTTTCAAGGGCCTATGAAAGCCAGAACATTAAGTGAAAACAAGTTCAGTATGCCAATAAAATTTGATAATTTTTGTACTAAAGTAACTATATATAACCGTGTGAGATGAGCACGTCAAGCTGCAGTGCTGTAGATCTGTAAATTACAGTATGTTAACTTTTCGGCTCATTGCCTTAACAAAGTCACATATGACGTCCTCAAAAGTTTATTTCCATTTCAAATCGCAAAGAAGTACGGGTGCATTGTTGAAAAATATCAAAAATGAAGATGGGGAGGGCCTACGACTTTAAAAGTGCCTAGGGCCTACAATGACTTTAAAACGGCCCTGAACTGATAGCCTCACAGCTTCATAAAGAGCAGATGACGATGCTCATAAATTTTCTTCATTGTTTGTGGCACAAACTTTCAAATTTATGACATTATGCCAAGATCAACAGGTGTTTTAAAAGTACAACCATATGATCTTTATCGTCCTTATTTGCGGACCAGTTTACATGATGGAATTTACAAAGTGTGTCATTTATACTTTGCCTCACAAACAATGTTGAAGAAACATACAGGACAACACTGAGCTCGGGCGCAGGAGAATGTGCCAACCAAAAATTTTCCAGAATAAACTCATGTAAAACGCCTCCGTCCTTTGAGAATCGCTGCTAGAAGGCAATGAGAACTCATGGCAATTATTGGCAGAATGGAAAATGCACATTCAGAGGATGTTGAGTGACTAGATGAGAATGAAGTTGATCTGTCTGCAATTATTATTCCAGGAAACGATGATGGGGAAATATTTATCTCAGTCGTAACCAGGGCCGTTTTAAGGTCTATGCGTCTTCAAAGTCGTAGGCCCTCCTTGATTTCATTTTTAATATTTTTCAAGATAAAAACGTATCTTCGGTCAAAAATGTACCATACTGTAATTTACATATCTACAGCACTTCAGCTTGACTTGCTCAGGTGCTCATCACACGGTTATATATAGTTACTTTAATACAAACATTGTTAAGTTTTACTTGAATTCTGAACTTTATTTTATGTTCTGGCTTTCCTAGGCCCTTGAAAAGCCCGTAGGCCATTGGAACAGTGCCTACTGTGCCTAGTTGATGAAGAGGCCCTGGTTGTAACTATGGATTAACACTTCACTTCACCATGAATGGATGATGTCTAGTGAATATTTCTTTTAATAAAACATAATTCACAGGCCTACTATAAACATATTCAATATAGCACCAGAGCTACTCACATAATTTGTCAATCCAGTCTTTTTTTTAGTGGCATTGTTTTGTTTCCATTTTTATTATTCAATCACAGGTTAAGGTCAAGTTTCACAGGCCAAGACCTACAAAATGATATATACATCATGGGTCTAGGATTTATGGTTGTTGAGATCTAGGATGATGACGGACAGACGGACAGACAAAACGGGGACAATAGACAATAGGACAAAAGTAAGACAAAGTGAAATGTATAAGACAACAGCAGAAACCAGCCGCGATATAGAGAATAGAAATGAAATGGCGAAGAGCACAAATGAAATAAAATATAAATTATCAAAACATAATGTCACGGAAGTGATACTTAAAAACACAAGCTCCAAGGTATTTTCATATTATTAGGACATGTCTACCTGTGCGAGAGAGAGAGAGAGAGAGAGAGAGGAGAGAGAGAGAGAGAGAGAGAGAGAGAGAGAGGGAGAGAGAGAGAGAGAGAGAGAGAGAGAGAGAGAGAGAGAGAGAGAGAGAGAGAGAGAGTTATAAATTTTTTTTTAGTCGCGAATTATTTCAAATTCTACTGCAACCCACTGATGGCCAGTGATGCGTCATAGAACAACTCAACTTTATGTCTGGAATTAAGGGGCGGGTTAAAATAGATTCTTGACGAAAGGGGAATCTTTGGGCCCCTTTACAAATGAAATTCAGGTACATTCTAAATACAGGTGTATAGTTTGTATTTTCCAGAGTATCTTCCGCAGGTGGGGGCCCCCGGAGAGGTCTAGCGTCAATTCCGCCCCTGCTCACGTAAAGTTTCATCAAAGTAAACTTACTGTAAAACTCTTAAAGAATGCTAAGCTGTATAATGAATGTACATCATACCACCTGGAATAATAGTTTTAGGTGTAGCCCTATAAACTTTACATTACAACTAGATAGAAATAAAGAATATATTCAAAATATACTCAGTGCCGAACCTATGGATTTGGGGATCCGGGGAGAGGCTTGGCCTTTTTGGGGGCCCTTGCATTTTGGCATTCGACACCGTGACGTGAGATAATGTACATAATATTTAATGTAAAATTAAATTTGGGGGCCCCCTCAAGCTGGGTACCCGGGGGACTTTTGAATTTGGACCTCCCCTCACCCCACCCTAGGTACGCCTCCGAGTTTAATTTAGAAAATGGAAATAATGCATTAAATCCAAAATAACCAACAAGGCCTGTATGTGAGCAAATACGTTATCTTAACCATCCTATATTTAGTAATAAAATGAGTCATTTGGTATAAATGTATTAGTAAATACTTTTGTCTATTAAATGCTGGTTTGTGATTGGTCGTACCCTAGGCGATTTTTGTTTACAACGAAACAAAGGTGAGTTATCATTAAAGGTGAAGGTCACAGTCTGTGTTTCCCCGTTTTCTTATCTCTAGCACAGGGAGAAGTAAATATGGTTGTCAAGTACAAGTTAATGAGAGGGTTTCTAAAATACATTTTGCAGCTCGTTCTATTTCTGTGTAAGTACTTTACATCATTAAAGATTTAGACAATCTTATACGAAACTTTCAAAGTCAATGTTAAAGTAAATTGGAAATTTTTTTCATAGATATTTTATTCTAGGATATTTTATACAATGATATTTTATACAAGGATATTTTAAACAAAGATATCTTATACTAAGATATTTTAAAAAAGATATTTTATACTAAGATATTTTAGACAAAAATATTGTAAACAAAGATATTTTAAAGAAAGATATTTTAAAGAAAGATATTTTATACAAAGATATTGTAAAAAATATTTTAAACAAAGATATTTTATACAAAGATATTTAAAAAAAGATATTTTATACAAAGATATTTTATACAAAGATATTTTAAACAAAGATATTTTAAACAAAGATATTTTATACAAAGATATTTTATACAAAGATATTTTAAACAAAGATATTTTAAACAAAGATATTTTAAACAAAGATATTTTATACAAAGATGTTATAAAATTGTAAACCAATTCCGGATGTATTCCGTAAAAAAATAAATCTATTTATAAAAAAAAATTAGGGAATTCCCTATTTGACCTGGTGATATTGTCACACACAAAAAAAAAAATTCGGTTTAGCTTTGAATAAGTTGTATTGGTGATGGACATATTGCAGTGTTTCCCCAACTTTCGACATCTGTGTACCCCATTTTATATTAGTAATACTAAGTAACCTTAGAAAACAAAACCTAAGTCCACCCATGTTTTAAATTGGTACCCGACTCATAGCTATGTTTTCGCTTTAGCCGTACATTGTTTACCCCGGTGTTCTCAGGCCCTGAGCAGCGCCTACCACTGGTTTAACTCTTCACGTACTCCCCGATATACGCGTATCACACTTTGAGAAACACTGCCCTAGGACAGTGCTTCTCAAAGTGGTGGGCCGCGGCCCCCTAGGGGGCCGTGGACTGTCCGGAGGTGGTCCGTGGAATTTCGAAAAATTATAAATTTAAGCAATCTAAACCAAAAAAAAGTAGGGGGGCTGCGACATATTGATTGGCATTCTAAGGGGGCCGTGACTTCAAAAAGTTTGAGAAGCACTGCCCTAGGAGGTAGCCGTTACCCCCTGTGTGGGGCTCGGCATTCGAAGATGATTTATTTTATCTTATTTTTTTTTTCATTGGTCCTTAACTAAATTCTTGAACTCAACTACGATACTCGCATACTGTGTCGATTCTTGTCTTCAATTGATGAACGATCTTAATCAGAATCGATATCTCTTCATCTTTGATCATCTATGATGTTTTGTTGCTGCTGATAAACTGCTTGGAATACAAGTGAAGCTTTCACTGAACTGAAGTGTGAAGTAATGGCATCAGTTAAATGATTAGTTTTATAGAAAAATAACAATGGATTTTTGTTGAATTGATGTTTATATGAATTTTAAACAACCAAAGTCTCACAATGTTTCAATGAAATTTGGCTGGACGAATGTAATTTGGCTGGACGAATGTAATTTGGCTGGATGAATGTAATTTGGCTGGATGAATGTAATTTGGCTGGATGAATGTAATTTGGCTGGATGAATGTAATTTGGCTGGATGAATGTAATTTGGCTGGATGAATGTAATTTGTCTGGATGAATGTAATTTATTAATGTTAAAATTAAAAGATTATTGTTGTAACTCTCCCGAAAGCATGGGCGTTGTCATCTAATGAACCACGACTTGGCCTTTTTGGGGGCCCTTGCATTTTGGCATTCGACACCGTGACGTGAGATAATGTACATAATATTTAATGTAAAATTAAATTTGGGGGCCCCCTCAAGCTGGGTACCCGGGGGACTTTTGAATTTGGACCTCCCCTCACCCCACCCTAGGTACGCCTCCGAGTACAGGTGTGTACAGGTGTGTAAAATAAAGAGATGGGGGGGGTGTGAAACAACTGTCGTTCTTCTCCCCCTGTTCAACTGAAGCTAGCATCAGGACGATTCATCGAGACACCAGTCACATGACCGGTTTGAGCGGGGCATCTACTTCGGACTGTGGATACAAGTTATTGACCAGAGTGAAAGGACAGTAGTTAGGCATTTATTTTTAGCACAGGGAGTTCATTACCTGAGATTTCGTAACACGTTCAACTCGGCTATAGTGATTTCCACCTGGATTCATTAGTTTAGCTTTGTTTAGTTGTAGATTAAAATGTTAAGTGGATGTTTAGTTATAAATAAATAGTATACGTGTAGTTATTGAACCCACGTGTCTAGAGTCAATCTTATATTAAAGTTACAACAGTATTATCAAGTATATGTATACCATGGTGTATCACTAATATTTGAGATAGTCTTCTACTTCAGACAGGTTCCTGATTGCCGGAGATGTTCCCAATATTCACCATGTGTTAGCAAGTATTAGTACCCCAACATGCAAGTGCCAGTACGGGTACGATTCCCAAAGTACAAGATAGAGTACCCAAAGTGCAAAGACGACTACCAGTAATCAAAACATACGTATAAGTACAATTACAAACGGTTTTTAAAATTCAAGTACGAGTAATAGTATAAGTACTCAAGGTGCAAAGACTCCAAAAAATGTTCAAGAACCGAGTTCCCGAATTCTGTCACGTTTTTAACTAGACTGTCTGGCATTCATCGCTGTTTAAGAGTTTTCTTAAATAATAAACATTTAATCTATCAAAAATCTAAATAATTATTAATATCAATCGTTTGTATGCTGATTCAATGAATGTTTATTTTGTATTATATGTACAAGATGATGACATCTTTCATTAGCTAATATAATACATAAATTCATTACGCCATATATTTTTATAAAGTTTATAATTGAAATGTATTTTCCAAGTTTTTCATATCATATGATAATCATACCACATTTTATTTTAATACTCTTAATAGTGTATAGAGCGACAGAGCGAAAGATAAAAATGGGAATGGCGTCATCAAATCTTGATCTGTTGCAAGACACATCTTTAACACCGAACCAATTGATTGAAGCCTCAAAACTTGGAGATACGTCAAGAATTTCGGAGCTTGATTCAGCTTGCTTAGAAGTCAACGAAGGAGAAAAAAGTATAAATAGCTATACTCCGCTAATGATTGCTTCGATGAACGGACATTCAGATGCAGTCAAGCGGCTTATTGATTCAGGTGCTGATGTCAATGCTGAAGATACCAACGGACGGACGTCATTATTTTTTGCCATACATGGAGGTAAAATGGACATAATTCAGATGATAATACAATCTCATGTTGATGTAAATAAATCAGACAACTGCGGCCGTACTGCGCTAATGATGGCCTCTGCTAAAAATTATGATGGCGTTGTAAAATTATTGATTGGCGCAGGTGCTGAAGTCAATAAATTTGATGCAAATGGTTCCACCGCGTTAATGATTGCGGCTGAAAAAAATTATGATGTCATTGTTGAAATATTGATCGATTCCGGCGCAGAGGTTGATATAACGGATAAAGAGGGTCAGACTGCACTAACAATAGCAGCTGAAAACAATTATGATGCAATTGTTAAGTTATTGGTGGATTCAAGGGCGGCAGTTGATACACTATACCAAAAAAGCCTCACTGCACTAACAATAGCAGCTGACAAAAAATATGATGCGATTGTTAAGATATTAAGTGCTCCTGAATCTAATCTTGTGGAATCTGCCAACGAGGGTTCAACAGCTCTATCAATAGCGGCAGAAAAGAATTATGATGCCATTGTTAAGGTATTGGTTGATTCCGCGGCAGCAGTTGATACAATTGACAACTTGGGACGAACAGCATTAATGATAGCAGCAGAAAATAATTATGATGCCATTGTTAAGGTATTGGTTGATTCCGGAGCAGCAGTTGATACAATTGACAACATGGGACGAACAGCACTAATGATAGCAGCAGAAAAGAATTATGATGCCATTGTTAAGGTATTGGTTGATTCCGGAGCAGCAGTTGATACAATTGACAACATGGGACGAACAGCACTAATGATAGCAGCAGAAAAGAATTATGATGCCATTGTTAAGGTATTGGTTGATTCCGGAGCAGCAGTTGATACAATTGACAACATGGAACGAACAGCACTAATGATAGCAGCAGAAAAGAATTATGATGCCATTGTTAAGTTATTGGTTGATTCCGGAGCAGCAGTTGATACAATTGACAACATGGGACGAACAGCACTAATGATAGCAGCAGAAAAGAATTATGATGTCATTGTTAAGTTTTTGGTTGATTCCGGGGCATCAGTTGATACACTTGACAACATGGGACGAACAGTACTAATGATAGCAGCAGAAAAGAATTATGATGCCATTGTTAAGGTATTGTTTGATTCCGGGGCATCAGTTGATATGCTGTACAAAAATGGGCACACAACAGAAAAAGGTGATGATGTCATTGTTGAGATATTGAACCAGTCTTATGCAGGCGTAGATAAATCCGATGTCAATGGTCGCACAGCCTTAATGACAGCAGCAGAAAAAAATTATGATGTCATTGTTGAAATATTGATTCATTCTTCTATTGACGTCGATAAAGAGGATGCCGATGGTTGCACCGCGTTAATGATCGCAACTTCTAAAAACTATGATATTATTGCGAAATTGTTAATATCTGCTAGAGCAAACGTGAACAAATCTGATAAACATGGCTGGACCTCCTTAATGATAGCATCTCATAAAGGTTGGCCAAATCTAGTGCATCTACTCTGTAAACATGGCGCGGAAGTGAATATTCGGAATGAAGACGGATGCACTGCAAAGATGCTGGCATCACAAAATGGACACACGGAAACTGTCAACGCACTTAAAGTGTATGGAGGTGGAAACAATGACAATCCAATTGAAAAGTAAGCTGCATATTTTCGAATAATTTCTTCTTTTTTTTCTTCTTCAGCCATTCGACAACGTTAAGATTAGATCTATAATATCGCTAGATCTATACTATCGTTTGAAGATTAATACTCTCGTTTGAAGATCTATAATATCGTTAGAGGATTAATACTCTCGTTAGAAGATCTATAATATCGTTAAAGCATCTGTAATATTAATAAAAGATATATAATATCATTAGAAGATCTATAATATCATTAGAAGATTTACAATCTCGTTCTCAATATAAAAGTCAAAACTTTATTCCAGTTAAATCAAATAATTTAACATCATGTAGTTTGTTTCTTTTGTTTGTGAAATAGAAAAATAGAAGTTTGTGTTTTGATTAATAATATCTCGCTTCTTTTTTTTCTATCGCAGAACAACCTGCACAGTGACCCAAGCTAATGAAGTTATAGACGACTGACAGACATTCAGACCAAAATGAAATAATATTTCAGCCATTTCTTATTTGCGGCTTGAGTTTGAAAAACCTTCAAAAAATTTAGCCTTAATTTACGTTGGGCATTTAGAGCATTTGTTTCTAGTGCAGGATACATTTATAGCATTGCCATCTTATTATATGAAAATATTTGATGCTCTTACTTGTCCAACATGTGTGTAAATCCCAACACAAATGTATTGATAACAATATTTATTGCAGAAAGTATCTTGTTAATTCACTGTAAGACTTTATGTTGTCTAATTTTAACACATATTTGAAACAGTTGAGACACGAAAATTCAGTCAGATTACAGGGAGTGACCTATTTAAGATAGCCAAGCCAGTTACTTAACTAATTATAAATTAATAAAAATAGGTGTTAGTGAATTCAACCAGATAGTGAAAATAATTCACTCTATTAATGACTTCGATAATCTTATCACTTTTGTATTACCATGTGATATGTTTTTTTTTTGTTTGTTAATTCTAACAAAGATGTTATTAACGTCTGACACATATATTGATTAATGATGAATGTTATTGATTTTAATGATAACAGTAATAGTATTAATAGTGTGCATATTTCTGTTTTTTTTCACTTCTTTATAAATGTATTTTTTTAAACATTAATAGGTTTTTTATAAATAATTTGTATTTCATTTTGTTTATATTTTCAAAGTTATTACTTACTACATTCAATTGTTACCAACTGTTACCAATTAATACCAAGTATTACCAACTATTCCACTTTCTATATACTTTCGTTGCTTTTAATATCTAAATTTTTTACTTTTTTTTTCGTAACTTTCTGTCTGTAATATATCAGCATGCGTTATATGTAGGCCTAGTACAAACGCTTTATACTATATAGGTCAATAGAATTCATTTGTGATAACTTACAATAAACTATTTCATTTCTTTTTTTACATTTTTATTCTGTAAATACAAAACAGTTTTCGATATCATCGTTTTAAGGTTTTGTCCTCACGGTTCAAATACCCCCCCCCCCTTTTCCCCACCTACCATACAAACCTCTCTTGGTCATAGTTATCCAATAATTATGTTTTTATGGTGCCCTTCTTTCACTCCTTCCATAGCCGATGGTGTAATGGTCATGGAGGCACCACGGCAGATATAGCGGGGTCTTAAATCATGACCGGAAATATGCATCGGTCCTCACCGGAAATCGAACCAGGGACCCACAGGTCGACAGTCGAGTGCTTTATCACACGACCATCCGTCCCCCTGGTTCTTCCAGTAACAACATGTTCAATCGAGAGATCATTTAGCAGTTTAAGACGAGTAAAAACTAGGCTATGCTCAACAAATGGTGCTGAACGTTTATCTGGTCTTTGTATGATGAGTATCAAAAATTTAAAGAAAATGTTATCAATCGATTTGAATAAATACCAAGACGTTTACAATTTTTGTTCCAGAATAAACAGTTTAAATTTACAATATATTTTCTGTATCAGTGTAATTTATAATGTTATACTTTATTTTAATAGTATTGTAACTGTTCGACACTGAAACCATTATTTTAAAAATGACAATAAAGTAATCAGTTAAAATTGCAGATATAAATATTTTTTTTATGTTTGACATATGCACATGTTCTTAAATGTAATAAACTTTCAGGAAATTTAGTTCAGTTTTATTGTAACAACTTTATGACATTTTCCAAATTTTAGGGAAGGGCAATGCCCCCCCCCATGTCACCCCTTGAATACGCCCATGGTTGGACTAATATGGTATTAACGTCATTTGATATCAGTTGGACTTATATCGTATTAACGTCATTTGTTATCATTTGGACTAATATCATATTAACGTCATTTAACAACAGTTGGAAGTGTTGTCTTGTTAATTTCATTTGATATATGTTGGATGTATATCCGTATTAATGTCATTTGATATCAGTTGGACGTATTGTTGTATTAACATCATTTGATATCAGTTGGATGTATTGTCATATTAATGTCATTTGTTATCAGTTGGATATATTGTCGTATTAATGTCATTTGATAGCAGTTGGACGTAGTGTTGTATTAATTTTGTTGCGCATTATGATACATTTTTTCATGAGGATTTTCTAAAGTAATTTTAATTCATATCTCAGGTTTGATTTCGACTTTCCCCTTGAAAGAGTGTGATACAGAGAAGAAAGAGATTGTCTTTGTACTGGATTGTATAGAATCAGTCAAAGACCAAATAGACTTTATTCAACAAACAGAACAATACCTTCGACAGGAAAGAAACTGGAATATTAATAGTCGAACATACATGACGTTTAAAGAAGATGGATTGACGCAGCTCGATGAGAAAACATTCAACTCCACTGAACTTCATTTGAATACCATTACGTCACAGTGTAGTAATGAGACAGATATTGATAAAATGTTTGAACAAATTAATAACTTTTTTACTCAAAGACACAACACACTGAAAATATCTTTTGTCTTATTAAGAGGAACTCGAACATTTGTTCACAAGAACGTATTAAAAAAAAGAAATATAATTCATAACAACGAAATAGCAATGGACTTAATCGCTAAAAAATCCACAATAGAGAAAAGCTTTAACAGAAATCACTTTTTTATAATTAATTTTGTCGAAAACAAAGATAAACCATACACAAATATCCACTAAATTGATTCATTTAGTGCATTGACCATTTATACGATTTTCCCATTAGTCTGTGATTTAAAATGCACGAAGACAAAAGTTAAATATGTAAATGATGTCCAGAAATCTTTCTATCACCTGGACATGAAGCCAAACATGAGTCATGATAAAGCGATCGAGTTTTGTCTGAATGAGTGCAACAGTTATTTGGTGTCTATGGAGACATATAATGAGTTCAATCTCTTAATTTCTGAAATGGAAAAACATTATACAAATTTTGGAACGTTCGACATACATTTAGGTCTGAAAAAGTTCGCATACGAAGATCTAAAATGGGCATCAATAAATCCGTTCATATTTTATAATGATATCCCGCCTTTTTCCAATGAAACCTGTTTTTATATGACTTCAGAAATAATGAGAAACAATGCTACAAATAGTGAAATCAATCACAATACAATGTGGAATCGGTTTAAATTTGCAAGTTGCGAAGAGATATTACCAGTTTCAGTAATCATCTGTGAGTGTCATTATAATCTGCGGCCCTACACTTTTCAACTCGAGCCGCCCAATTTGTCTTCGTAACCTTTACCTTTATCTTTGTATTAATAAACAGTATTAGTTATGAAATTGCAAAGAATAAAAAATATATTTAATTTCATTAGAAAACACGTTGACATAAGTGCTCAGTTTGAGTTTGAGATAGACTATAAAAGGGAAATCTATTTATCAATAAATTACAGAGACGTATATTTAGCAAAAAACCTATCTTTCTCCAGTGAAGTTGTTTCAAAACAATGCATTTCCAGTGATGGTATATTCCAGCATGCTTATAAAGCCGACGTCAACCTAAATGACATTTGTCTACTTCTGAATGAGGAAAAACTATACATGTTAGATTTAGTTTGCTTTGTTGGCTCTAGTTATCTAGACGTAAAAAATATAGATATATCAGATAAGGATTTTACAGGTTATTTTCAAGACAAAGTTTTATGTGCAAATGAAAGTAAAGCATATCCTAAATGCTTACATACAATGTATCTTTTTTGCGAAGATATATCCAATTTGGAAAATTGTGAAAATGTGTCGTGTCCTCCAAAATACTTCAAATGTCCGAATTTTCTGTGTGTTCCTATTGGTATGGTGGAGGATGGATCAAATGATTGTCCGTTTGGTGAGGATGATAAGTTGTTTACGCCAAATAGACAGAAATGCAGAGCATATGTCACCTATCTGTTTAAATATTTATGTTTTAATAATAGCCTCTTTACAAAATGGTTTCATTTAGCAGGTTTTGTAGAAAACAACTTTTGCTCTAATGAGAATTGTAATTTTTTATACATAATTACTGCGAACAATATAAATGAAGTAATATTATTTCTAATATCCATTGACTTGTATAATGTATCAAATTATTTCATGCCTCAACCACGAATGTATGTTTATTTTACTGCTATTAATATTATCGACTTTCATGCAAACCACTGCAAAATAAAGAGGTTTGATCAAGCATTTCAAATCTGAACTTTGTCAAAACTTGTCCTACTGGACATCAGCAGGAACGTTATTACCAACAGTAGTCACATAGAGACAATTCGTGATTTCACTAGCCTCACTTTATTATACATGTCATTTAACATAAATTTTAAAGTACAAAAAGACTTTACGTTACCGAATTCCATCGAAATTTTTGATTTGTCTTTGTATTTTTTAACTTTTTATTATTTCCACTTATTGCATTAGGGCAAGCTGCGATTTTTATTACTTTACGCCATCAAAATTTATTTTTGAAAAGTGGCAGAAACCGTAACGTGATCAAATCAAGGGAGCTAACTGTGGCAAAAAAGTTGGCTCTGGTTGCACTGTCCGATTTCCTGTGCTGGTTCCCTGTTGGTATACTGGGCATTCTGTCACTGAATGGTCAGCTGTTTGACAACGAGGTATATGCGTGGGTGGCTGTGTTTGTTTTACCTGTCAACTCGGCACTGAACCCAATTATATACACCATACCTGTAGTAGTGACCAGGCTTCGGTCATACGTGGTCAATGAATCACATGTGTAAAGATACTTTGATAAAAAAACAGGTATACCATAGTCTAATGTTATTGCTGGTTAGCAAAATTTTTTTTTAGTTATTTTGCTGAGATATAATAGCACAGTATAAATGGCATTGACACAAAAATAATCTTTTATAATCTCAGATTTAACTTTGTATAAAAATGACTCAAACTTTCAAAATAACTGGAATGTAAAACATGCTTTTGCTATGCAAAAAAGCTATCTTTAGTTTTCATGGTAATCCCTCTAAGAATGCTATTTGACATGTCCAAATTGGGAAGTAGAAAAAAAATAAAATATAGGTTTCCACTTAGCCCCACCCCCCCCTCCCTGGGATTTATCAATATTATTCTGTTGTTGATTTTTTTCTTTTTTTCTCATTTTTTATTTTATTAATTTTATGATTTGTCATTTTTAAGTTTCAATTCACACTTATTAAAAACTATGGGTGGTATAGTGATGACCTGTGGGTACTTTTACCTAAATGACCATCGTAGACATGAGTGATGGAATTTAGCTTCTGATCAGTAGGGGCAGCAGCCAGTGGCGCAACCAGGGTGGGGACAAATCATCAATACATATTTTAAGTTATAAAGTTACAAAAAAAGACTATCAAACTGTCTTTTTTCAACATGTGAGCTATTTATCTACATCAAAGTATAACATCAACAAACCTCATTCCTTTAGAGTTACTAAGAAATAAGATTGATCAGCTAGCACACTTGTTGATTTAACAGGTAAACTTTGATTTATATTTCAATGATGACAACATCACATGGACAACATATGGAAATGACTACATTATGTGAAATCAAACATGATGACAACATCACATGGACAACATATGGAAATGACTACATTTTGTGAAATCAAACATGATGACAACATCACATGGACAACATATGGAAATGACTACATTATGTGAAATCAAACATGATGACAACATCACATGGACAACATATGGAAATGACTACATTATGTGAAATCAAACATGATGACAACATCACATGGACAACATATGGAAATGACTACATTATGTGAAATCAAACATGATGAGATTACATAGGAGTTGTGTTCTCACGTCTTTACACCAGCTATGATGTGAATTGTGTACCAAGCCTACTGACTAGACTCATGTCTTAACACCAGCGATGATGTGAAATAAACCTAAAGTAGCATCATAATAGTACGACGTTGCGTTATAAATTTGTAAATATCATTAGATTAAGTATGTCTATCAGTATATCATCTGAATTTTTCATAATGTTTTTTTTAATTCGCAATTTAAATCTTCAAATCTGCATTTAAAAATGCTTTTTTGTATTTTTTTTCTGTGTACAATATTATTTAGTTATATATAAACAAAATTATATAAAGAATTAAGATACAACTGATGTGTTCTAGTTTTAATACTAAAAATATTACCGAGATCATTACAAGTAAACCTTTTAAAGTAAACTGATAATTGTAATGTTGTACGCGATACAGAATGCCTTAATCTGATATTGTAATAATCTTTGGAAATCAAAATATCATCAAAGGAGATTATTATTATATATAGTTCGTCCATCGTATTCGATGAAGACCATCTAGTCATCAGAGGTTGGAGTGTTGGTTGGTGGGTGTCGGTGTGTGCGCAGATGGCTGACTAGTCCAATCCTTGCGTGGAAATGTCTATGACAGTGGGGACAGGGAATGGTGGCTGTCAGATGGTGGTCGGCAGCGCGAGCTTTGCGAACCAGGCGTCGCGTTTCAGCAGCAACAGTTCTATTTGCCTCACATAACCCAGCGCCTATGTGAACAGAGTGACGCCGCAAAGCTCTGTCCTGGGCATCTTCCTCCCAGCAATCAGGATCCATGTTGAAAGCCTTCAAAGAGGACTTCAGCGTGTCCTTGTAGCGCTTTTTCTGGCCTCCGCGAGAGCGCTTTCCCTGCTGCAGTTCTCCGTAGAAGATCTTTCGAGGCAGTCGGTGGTCTGGCATGCGAGCGAGGTGGCCAGCCCAGCGAAGCTGAGAGCGCATTAGTATGGTGTAGATGCTGGACATGTTGGCTCTTGCAAGGACTTCAGTGTCGGGAACCTTGTCTTGCCATCTGATCCTCATTATGCGCCTGAGGCAGGTTGTGTGAAAGTGGTTGAGTTTCTTGGCATGGCGCTGGTAAACTGTCCAGGTTTCGCTTGCGTACAGTAGTGTTGGGAGGACGATGGCGTGATACACCTTCAACTTGGTGGGTAGGCTGCACTGGCTTTGGCGATTCGTGCGATAACTTCGTCGTCCATTACAACACAACGAGAGAGAGTTCTGCCAAGGTAGGTGAATTTCTCCACCGTGTTCAGTCTCTGGCCGTTAACGTGGATGTTGGGGTCAATGTATTGTTTGCCTGGGGCTGGTTGGTACATCACTTCGGTTTTCTGTGTGCTGATGGTGAGACCAAAGTTGAGGCATGCACGTGAGAATTGGTCGACGCAGTGTTGCATGTTGGTTTCTGAATCTGCGTTTAGAGCGCAGTCGTCGGCGAATAGGAATTCTCTCGCGGTGTCTGTCAGGACCTTTGTTTTGGCTTGGAGCCTTCTGAGTTTGAATAGGCCACCATCAGTGCGGTATCTCAGCCCAATGCCCATCTCACTGCCTTTGAAGGCATCTGTCAGCATTGCGGAGAACATGAGACTGAATAGGGTCGGCGCTAGGACGCAGCCCTGTTTCACTCCATTTGTGACTGCGAATGGTTGGGATGCTTCACCGTTGTCCTGCACCCTGGCTTGCATGTATTATTATACATATTGATTAAATATTGAAATGAATATATTACTTCCTCAAAACATTCGCTACTTAAAGCTATTACATGACGCATTATAGTATTTGACGATTATTGATTGCAGCATTGCCATGACTAAATGATTCAGACAAGAATAACTGAAGTTACAAAAATAACTGTCTACTAAATTTTAAAATCCTCCAAGAATAAACAAATTTACTTTAGTTCGCGCCGTTTACAGTAAAATTAAACATCTTCCGATATTTCTAAGTCATACTGTAAACTGCTAATATATTCTAAAAAAATAACACATGTGAGATACAAAATTAAATATAGCGCAACTTTTCAGCAAACATCGTACAGTCTGACGTCATAATGGACTACACGTTGGACTTGGAATCACATTAGGAATTAGGTTAAATACGAATCTTAAGTATAACGGATTTTCCGGGACATGTCCTAGACATTCTGGGCCAATCTTAAACAGATGCGTGAACTATGTAGGCCTAAACATGGACATGAACTATGTAAACATGGACATGAAATATGTAAACATGGACATGCACTATGTAAACATTGACATGAACTATGTAAACATGGACATGAAATATGTAAACATGGACATGCACTATCAAACATTGACATGAACTATGTAAACACGGACATGAACTATGTAAACATGTGCTTCTGATCACAATATATCATAGTTAGATGAACATTGATTTACTTCGAGTGATTGGAAAACGCATCAATGTTCAGTGTATTGAAAAATATCTATAATGTTAGTTATTTCCTTGATTTATGTACCAACAATTATTGTTAATAAAACATGGAAGTCTCTGTTTAGAATAAAAAGTGAAGAGTTTGTATTTGAAATTGTTTTAAAATAGAGAAAATATTGTTTTTCAAAGTAAATTAACGGAAAAAGAAAGGTCACATAAATAAGTCACGTGACATGTGTTAAGTAGTAAGAGATTGCCGTCAAAACACGGTTTTACTTAATATTACTGAAGACAACTGATATTAATGAATCCAGTGCAAATGCATCCCCTCCTGCACTTACTTTAAAGTTTTATATCTTAAGTCTGCGTTTCTGTCAGATCAGTCTGCAAGTAACTGGTTCACCACTCAAGAAACAGACAAAAACAGATTACATAGTTAGATATTATTAAGATAGATAGATAGGTCAATACATAGATAGATACATAGATCGATACGAAGATGAATATAATTAGATAAATAAATACACAAATATACTGATTGATTGACAGAAAGATAGATAGTTAAATAGGTAGATAATAGATAGATACATAGATTGATTAATAGATAGATAGATCACAGATAATAGGAAGATAGAAAGATAGTTAGATAGATAAATATATAGACATAGATAGATTGATTGATAAGCAAATAGATGATAAATAGATAATATATAGGTGGTTAGTAAAGTTGGATAAAACTAATATCTTTTTTAAAGAGCAACATAGTCATAAAAGAATTCAAATATAAACACATTTATCATGTTATAGAATATATTTGTCAGTTTCATACTTAAGGCTTTCTGAGGTGAACATCTGATGCACTACTTTAACTGCGTAAGGTAGTAAATATTACAACAGTAGCCACTGCTTAATTTAACATAGTGACGGTTTTAAATCAGTTTACTGTAAAAGTAACTAGATTCGAATCGGCATTAATATGTACACAGTACATTCAAGCAGTGGCTCAACCAGGGGGGTGGGGGCTAGGGCGGCTTGAGCCCCCCCCCCCACCTGGCCAAATCATCAATACATAATCTCTATACTTATAACAAAATACTTAAACACGTTGTGTATTTCCTAATATTTTACATTGTTCAAAAAATGTAATTTGCTTTAGTTGATAAAGTGTATAAGCAACATAATAAAAAAAAAGCGCGCCACGCTAAAAGAAACACTTCTTAACTGAGCACATTCTATGAATGAACCCTTGCATAAATTAGAGAAGTCACCAAAGATGATATAATAGACCACAATCTTTAACCGCTATTTTCGGCTTTACATAAACAATATCAAAAAGTAAATACCTTTGTTCTAAATAGGAATTTAATTAGTATTTTATATTGGTTTATTGTGTTAATATTTCAAAGTTTATTTGTTTTTCATTTCAATAATACAAGAGATACCGTTTGGCACTTATACTTTTATTTGGCCAATATAATTTATGTACATATTATCATATATTTTTTTCTTCGGACTATTAACAAAAGTATTTTCTTTTTCATTTCTTTATCAAAATTTTTTTTTATTTACAATTTTAATATTGTAAAATGAGCTCGCCATCTCTTGGCAATTCATAATCATATGTATTTATATAGAGCAGTGTTTTTCAGCCAGGGGTTCCGCGATTGAGTTTTAAAAAAAATGTTAATAGCAAAAATTTAGGGCCATGAAGGGACATAAAGGGGTATACAGGTTCCGCCAGAAATCTGACGACACCAAATGTTCCCCTGAATAAAAAAGGTTGAAAAACACTGGTATAGAGTATAGAAACTATACTAAATCTAATTACTTGTATAGTTTACTCATCCGGTCCATCTGTTGTAAACCCTGAAGTTGGGCACTAAACCAACTCAACCGTGACAGTCGCCGGGATGGCACTAAATGTTCTATTGACGGTGCCGTAAACAGGTGTTTTTTTCCCCCCGATATGTCTGTCTGTGTTTTAATCTCATCACTCTATAGCGTTTTATATTTATAAATAAATGTTGATAAGCTATATGTATTGTAAAAGCTAATATACAAATACTGTTATATAACATAAGCATCACTCCTCCTTACACAAGACGGATTCATGCATTATACGTTGACGAAACTACGTTGGCTGAACAATTGGTTAGTTTCCCAATACATAGCATTGGTTAGTTCCCCAATACATAGCATTGGTTAGTTTCCCGATACATAGCATTGGTTAGTTTCCCAATACATAGCATTGGTTAGTTCCCCAATACATAGCATTGGTTAGTTTACCAATACATAGCATTGGTTAGTTCCCCAATACATAGCATTGGTTAGTTCCCCAATACATAGC
>JAGDYQ010000229.1:459865-479865 GCA_021962125.1 Bulinus truncatus | reverse complement strand
TGTAATTTGGCTGGATGAATGTAATTTGGCTGGATGAATGTAATTTGGCTGGATAAATGTAATTTGGCTGGATAAATGTAATTTGTCTGGATGAATGTAATTTGGCTGGATGAATGTAATTTGGCTGGATGAATGTAATTTGACTGGACGAATGTAATTTTGGCTGGATGAATGTAATTTCTCTGGATTAATGTAATTTGGCTGGATAAATGTAATTTGACTGGACGAATGTAATTTGGCTGGATAAATGTAATTTGGCTGGATGAATGTAATTTGGCTGGATGAATGTAATTTGGCTGGACGAATGTAATTTGGCTGGATGAATGTAATTTGGCTGGATGAATGTAATTTGGCTGGATGAATGTAATTTGGCTGGATGAATGTAATTTGGCTGGATGAATGTAATTTGTCTGGATGAATGTAATTTGGCTGGACGAATGTAATTTGGCTGGATGTAATTTATTAATGTTAAAATTATTGTTGTAACTCTCCCGATAGCATGGGCGTTGTCTTCTAATGAACCACGACTGCGCCATTGTATCACCTGGACATGTGTGTAAAATAAAGAGATGGGGGGGGGGTGTGAAACAATTGTCGTTCTTCTCCGCTTCTCAACTGAAGCTAGCATCAGGACGATTCATCGAGACACCATTCACATGACCGGTTTGAGGGGGGTCGGGCATCTACTTCGGACTGTGGATACAAGTTATTGACCAAAATGAAAGTACAGTAGTTAGGCAGTTATTTTTAGCACAGGGAGTTCATTACCTGAGATTTCGTATCACGTTCAACTCGCCTATAGTGATTTCCACCTGGATTCATTAGTTTAGCTTAGTTTAATTGTAGATTAAAATGTTAAGTGGATTTTTAGTTATAAATAAATAATATAAGTGTAGTTATTGAACCCACGTGTCTAGAGTCAATCTTATATTAAAGTTACAACAGTATTATCAAGTATATGTATACCATGGTGTATCACTAATATTTTAGATAGTCTTCTACTTCAGACAGGTTCCTGATTGCCAGAGATGTTCCCAATATTCACCATGTATTAGCAAGTATTAGAACAAGTCCCCAACATGCAAGTACTAGAACGGGTACGATTCCCAAAGTACAAGATAGAGTACCCAAAGTGCAAAGACGACTACCAGTTATCAAAACATACGTATAAGTACAATTACAAACGGTTTTTAAAATTCAAGTACGAGTATAAGTACCCAGGATGCAAGTAATAGTATAAGTACTCAAGGTGCAAGTAATAGTATAAGTACTCAAGGTGCAAGTAATAGTATAAGTACTCAAGGTGCAAGTAATAGTATAAGTACTCAAGGTGCAAGTAATAGTATAAGTACTCAAGGTGCAAGTAATAGTATAAGTACTCAAGGTGCAAGTAATAGTATAAGTACTCAAGGTGCAAGTAATAGTATAAGTACTCAAGGTGCAAAGACTCCAAAAAATGTTCAAGAACCGAGTTCCCAAATTCTGTCACGTTTTTAACTAGACTGTCTGGCATTCATCGCTGTTTAAGAGTTTTCTTTAACAATAAACATTCAACCTATCAAAAATCTAAATAATTATTAATATCAATCGTTTGTATGCTGATTAAATGAATGTTTATTTTGTATTATATGTACAAGATGATGAAATCTTTCATTAGCTAATATAATACATATATTCATTACGCCATACATTTTTATAAAGTTTATAATTGAAATGTATTTTCCAAGTTTTTCATATCATATGATAATCATACCACATTTTATTTTAATACTCTTAATAGTGTATAAAGCGACAGAGCGACAGATAAAAATGGGAATGGCGTCATCAAATCTTGTGCTGTTGCAAGGCACATCTTTAACACCGAACCGATTGATTAAAGCCTCAAAACTTGGAGATACGTCAAGAATTTCGGAGCTTGGTTCAGATTGCTTAGAAGTCAACCAAGTAGAAAAAAGTATAAATAGCTATACTCCTCTAATGATTGCTTCGATGAACGGACATTCAGATGCAGTCAAGCGGCTTATTGATTCAGGTGCTGATGTCAATGCTGAAGATACCAACGGACGGACGTCATTATTTTTTGCCATACATGGAGGTAAAATGGACATAATTCAGATGATAATACAATCTCATGTTGATGTAAATAAATCAGACAACTGCGGACGTACTGCGCTAATGATGGCATCTGCTAAAAATTATGATGGCGTTGTAAAATTATTGATTGCCGAAGGTGCTGATGTCAATAAATTTGACGCAAATGGTTCCACCGCGTTAATGATTGCGGCTGAAAAAAATTATGATGTTATTGTTCAAATATTGATCGATTCCGGCGCAGAGGTTAATATAACGGATAAAGAGGGTCGGACTGCACTAACAATAGCAGATGAAAAAAATTATGATGCAATTGTTAAGATATTGGTGGATTCAAGGGCGGCAGTTGATACACTATAACAAAAGGGCCGTTGTTGAGATATCGATTCATTCTTCTATAGACGTCGATAAATCGGACGCCAATGGTCGCACCGTGTTAATGAACGCAACTTCTAAAAACTATGATATCATTGCTAAATTGTTAATATCTGCTAGAGCAAACGTGAACAAATAAATTTTAGCCTTAATTACTTTGAACATTTAAATCATTTGTTTCTAGTGCAGGATAAATTTTTAGCATTGCCATCTTATTATATAAAAATATTTGATGCTCCTACATTGCCATCTTCATATATAAAAATATTTGATGCTCCTATATTGCAATCTTCCTATATGAAAATATTTGATGCTCCTGTATTCCAATCTTCCTATATGAAACTCTTTGATGATCCTACATTGCCGCCTTTTTATATAAAAATATTTGATGCTTCTACATTTATAATATAGGTGTAAATCCTAAGACAAATGTATTGATGATTTCTGATTGATAATAAATATTTAATGAAGTAAGTATCTTTGTTATTTTACTGTAAGACTTCATGATCTTTAATTGTTACACTTATTTGAAAGAGTTGAGACACGAAAATTCAGTAAGATTACAGAGAGTGACCTATTTAGGATAACCAAGGCAACTACCTAACTAATAGCAACATGTTTTGGTGAATTCAACCAGATAGTGAAAATAATTAACTCTTTTAATGACTTCGATAATCTTATCACTTTTGTATTGCCATGTGATATGTTTTTTTTTTCTTAATTCTAACAAAGATGTTATTAACGTTTGACACAAATATTGATTAATGATGAATGTTATTGATTTTAATGATAACAGTAATGGTAATAATAGTGAGCATATTTCTGTTTTTTTTCACTTCCTTAAAAATGTATTTTTTAAAACATTAATAGGCTTTTTTATAAATAATTTGTATTTCATTTTGCTTATGTTTTCAAAGTCATTACTTACTACATTTAATTGTTACCAACTGTTACCAACTAATACCAAGTATTATCAACTATTCCACTTTCTATATACTTTCGTTGCTTTTAATATCTAAATTTTTTACTTTTTTTTTCGTAATTTTCTGTCTGTAATATATCAGCATGCGTTATATGTAGTACAAACGCTTATGCTATATAGGTCAATAGAATTCATTTGTGATAACTTACAATAAACTATTTCATTTCTTATTTTACATTTTTATTCTGTAAATACAAAACAGCTTTCGATTTCATCGTTTTAAGTTTTTGTCCTCACTGTCCTAATACCCCCCCCCATCCCCAGCAACCTTACAAACCTCTCTTGGTCATAATTATCCAATAATTATGTATAACATTCGTAATATGAACTGTTGTTGTTGTATTTTTAATTTATGACGTGTCCTAGTGAAAAGGATGTATGTCATTGATACAACTTATCATAGTGACTAGGATGTATGTCATTGATACAACTTATCATAGTGACTAGGATGTATGTCATTAATACAACTTAATCTTGTCTAGATTTGGTTTCCTTCACGTTCTTTGTCTAGGATTTGTTAAATTTTTATTCTGACCAATTCTGAGTTGACTCACAATTATCAAGATACAACTTGTGTCAATTTTTCATCAACATTTTGTTTAAGAGAAGTAAAATTATATTTTTTTTTACACACTTATAGTTATAGGTCCATGTAATCAGTAAAAATAACTTACATTGACATCATTTCAAACTTAAATCTTTAAAACAAAGTCATAAAATCTCCCTTAGCCCCGTAAAGCCATCGTGACACATGTAGAGTTTATCTGTTTCCTTAATCAAGACATAGTCTGTGACGTTGTGTGGCTGGCACAACTTTGATTCTTTTTTAATTCAATCTCTATTTATAAAAAAAACCATCTGGACAACACTGTATTTTGAGACAAAAAATTTATTTACAATAATAATAAGACAACTTTAATTACTAGCTTTGTCCCGTATTCCATAATTAGTGGCTAGCGGGGAAAATGAAACGAATGACAATTAGATAATATTCTAAACGTGAAAGATGGATAAGTTATGGAAGTCTTCCAGAAATTAGTATCAATTTTAGTAGAAATCAAAACTCAATGCTAGATAATTTATGGAAGTCGTCCAGAAATTAGTATCAATTCAGTAGAAAACAAAACTCCAGGCTAGATATGGACAGTGGTCAATGATGTGTCTCTTTATTTCTTTAGTTTAAACTGGGAGATCGAAGCATAGATCAGTAAATCAATTAGGGAGTAGTCGTAAATCAGTAAATTGTTTTATCAGATAACTATGTGTGAAGTACCTGTAAGGATGGGATGAAATCTCTTAGATCCTATAAACCACTAATGGGACGATTTTTATGGTGCCTTTCTTTCATCCCCACCATAGCCGATAGTGCAATGGCTATGGAGGCACCACGGGAGATATATCGGGGACCTGAGCCAAGACCTGAAAAATTTCATTGGTCCTTACCGGAGATCGAACCAGGTACCTTCAGGTCGACAGTCGAGCTCTACCGCACGACCATCCGACTATGGTATGAACTGCCACTGTTCAATTTATTTATCACACGGCTCACAAACATTTAACGCATGGCTCAAAAACATTTGACGCATGGCTCAAAAAAATTTAACGCATGGCTCTCAACCATTTAACGCATGGCTCTCAAACATTTAACGCATGGCTTATCAACATGTATATATGGCTCATCAAAATGTAACATATGATTTAAAAAAAAATTAACATATGACTCATTAACATTTAACATATGGCTCTTCAACGTTTAACATATGGCCCATGAACATTTAACATATGACTCATCAACTATGCATATGGCTCATCAACTTATCATGTGGCTTATCAACTTAACATATGGCTCATCAGCTTAACATGTGGCTCATCAACTTAGCATGTAGCCCATCAACTTAGCATGTGGCTCATCAACTTAGTATGTGGTCCATCAACTTAGCATGTGGCTCATCAACTTAGCATGTGGCCCATCAACTTAGCATGTGACTCATCAACTTAGCATGTGGCTCATCAACTTAGCATGTGGCTCATCAACTTAACATGTGGCCCATCAACTTAACATGTGGCCCATCAACTTAACATGTGGCTCGTCAAATTAACACATGGCTAATCAACATTTTCTTTTTTCATGTGTCATCACAGACCTCTCCTCTTTCTTTTTCCATGTGTCATCAAAACGTGTAACTCACTATTGGACCTGTTCTAATTCAGTGAGGAGCCTTTAACTTGGGAACTCTAATGTACAACTTCTATTGCTTGGGTCAGTAAAGTAATGAAGTACTGCTTGGCGATTCATATAATTTAAGATCGTATAAAAGAGAAAAAAAAGTTCATAATATGTAGGCCGAAATATTCGATTTTGCACATAAATTATGCAGAATACACTTACCTCGAAATGATAACTGATTTTGGGATATAAGTTCTCAAGTCCTTAAGACTACAGTACACTACATTACACTACACTACATTACACTACAATACTATTACCACAACACAACCATTACACCACTACCTTACACTTTAATAAATTATAATACAGGACAGTACCTTATTACTACCACTACACTACACTGCATACCACTGCCATTAAACTACTACTAAACTTAAACTACCATTACGACTTCAGTACACTACACTACACCACATAACTTTAGCACTACCACTACTGTACCACTACTAGTACACTACACTATACGGAATGTTTCCGATGGAAGTGAATTAATGTTTATTCATGATGTGAATACTTTGTTGGTGTATTTAGCATCACATTTTTTATCAATATTTCTTTCCCGTAAAAATGTGAACATTTCCAATTTACACTCGTAAAGAGAATTTTTTTAAAGTATTTATAAATAGAGATTTATGGATATTTCGGCGCGAGATGTGATCTTCATGGCGACATGCAGGCTACAACATGATCGCTTGTATCAGTGGATTTTTATAAACATTTATGTCTGTATTAATATCATGCAAACAAACAAAATCGTTTTATTTAATGGATTTTATTTGCATTGACTAAAAAGTAAAAATATATTTCCTTTAAATTCGATTATATAAATATTTGCATATCTGCATTCTTTTTAGGCTTCATTAATTTCTCATGAGTCTATAAATATAGAGATTAAAAATAGCTCATCAGACTTAAAAACAACTTCAGACCTCAACACTTTAATGAACACGTGCTAAACTGTAGTAAAAAAATTATCTCTTTCCGCTATTTCCTCTTTCAATAAACATTATCAAAAAAGTAATTAATTTTGGATTTCATTAGAATTTCACTAATGGATACGAAAGTTTAAAAAAAAATAATTCGCCATCAAGAATATACAAGTGTTTATTATGTTAAATCGATAGGACTTCGAATGCCATTGATAATTGATTTTAAATTTCCCCCCAAAAAATGTGTTCACTGACAGAGATTGACATACAAAAAACTATAAAAAAGTAGTTAATGATGACTGAACATTTGTAAGATGTTCCTAATCGAGCACACCATCTTAAGACAGGAAACATTTTTTTAATATATAGCCATATTTATTTTGCTTTACGGAAGACATGATCACATTTAGCGATACGGTAAAACTGAAAATATCAGTCACAGTATTCTTCCTTTACAAGAAACAAAATAGAACTTTAGTAGCGAAGTTTGGTTTGTTTCGCGGACCGTGTTTGTTTTGCAAGTTTTCAGTCCATGCAATAGCCAAGTCAATTGTTTGTATGTAATATATCTGTGTATACCAAATGTTCGTTGTACTGATGTATTCGTTGATTCATTAGGATATAAAAAAAAATTTACAAGTCTGTATTGACAATGGCGAAATTCTGGTTTACATGTTGGAATTATTTTCTGTTAGGTAAATTCTTTGACATAAATATTTGTATGTTTTATTTTTTGATTTCTGTATGTAAAATTATTTTTTTTACAAGTAAATTTCATATTATTATGTTCTAAAAATACTTCTTGGTGACGATTTGTTAGCGAATCAGATCATCATGCTGCAGCTCGTTCTGTTTGCTGTGCGTTCCGAGTCACTTAATAAGTCTCTCGTGGTGCCTCCATGGACCTTGCGCTATTGGCTTTGGTGGGGATGAAAGAAGGGTACTACACAAAAAAAAGTCTCGTTTGTGGTTTTATATGGTATATAAGAGATACAGATACGTCTAGAATTAAAATTAATGCTACTATTGAATATAATTTTAATATTTGGCACTTTGAACAATTTAAAAATTCAGGCAGTTCAAAGAAATGACGTCATAAAATTTTCACCAAAAAATAATTTGAAGTGATACCGACCTGAAGAAAATTAAGGCTGCGGATAAATGTTTTAAAAATTGTCTTTATGAAGTAAAGACAGAAAAAAGACATTTACATGTTCCAAATCTGCAATCTATCAATAACTAGAGCATCCCCGTCAATCGAACTATTTTTTTTCTTATTTGACGACTTACAAAGCAAAAATTATGTGATAAGGAAAACAATGAATTTACATCAAAATGATAAATGACATAAAGTAGAATCTTGTGTGCACGATGTCTTTCTATAAATAGGAAATATAAATGAATCTGGAATTACCTATGTGTTAAGGTCTGTAAAGGTCACAGTCCCTTCAATACCATAGCTACCCCCCATATGGTGTTCCCCCCCTCCTTCCCCACCCTCAGGAGGGTCAATAAGAGCTGTGGTCAGCAGATCACAGATCAAAGAGACCATGTTCTCGCGAGCTGGACAAAAGGTGTGACTTCACCTGTGATCACTGACCAGCAAATAAGTGATACTGACCGCAGGGAAAACTACTGAACCAGGCTTTAATGTCCAAACGCCCCCCCACTCCTCCCCCACCAAACTTATTCAGCGGCGAGACAGTTGTTCTAGGGTGACTGTCATCATGTGTTAGAATGGACCTAGCGATACTGTCAAGTATATGAGTTAAAGTTAGTTGTAGATTGAAGTTTTAAGGGAGAGTGTTGTCCAATGTATATATACGTACTAGGATAGAATTCCGCTATAGAGACAAACAGTTAGTAGAGACTTGGACGGAAGGTTGTAGTTAGGATGAGGCAGCAGTCACGAGTAAAGTTATTGGACTATATTTGATGCGGCTTGACATTGTTGTGTAATAAACATTGCCACTATCATAGAAACCGAATTGTTTTGTAATATATGTAACTGTGCTGTGTGTAATGACGTGTACCTTTAAACATTCAATAACTGAAGGAAAGGAGGCCACAGAGCTGATAAATTAATGGATAAGTAGCTCAGAACATACAGCAGAAAACAAAAAATCGCAGCATGATAGCCGCATCATATTGAATGAGCCTTTAACAACGTAATATACGTATGACTTTCATCGTCATAGCAATCATTGCATCGTTAGAGATGGACACTGCAGTGAATGTGTCTCCCAAATACTCGCTCTCATCTGTAAAGTGCTAACGATGATGCGATGTTTGTCCATTAGAGTCTAAAAGAATTTGTAAGACGGTTTTTATAGCACACGGTTTTTATAGCACCTTTCTTATCCACACTAAAAACGATAGCGCAGTGGCCAAGGAGGCAACACGGGAGACACGGAGGGGGCATTCACAAATAAAAATCTCTTCCGTTCTGATCGGAAATCGATCTGTATTTATTCAACCAGGGCCGTAACTAGCTTTGGTGCCACCCTGGGCGGACTTTCAAAATGCCGCCCCATTTCCTGTGGTGAATATGCCGTCTATTACTGGTGGGAAAGTTCCACCGCGAGCCAAACGTCAATTACTGGTTGAAAAGTTTCACCAAGAGCCAACCGTCAATCAGGCCCATCAATGATCACGTCATTTGAAGATTGTTGCATATGATATCTATTAACGTCATTTGATGATTGTTGCATACAATATCTATTAACGTCATTTGATGATTGTTGCATACAATATCTATTAACGTCATTTGATGATTGTTGCATACAATATATATTAACGTCATTTGATGATTGTTGCATACAATATCTAATAATGTCATTTGATAAATAATGCATACAATATCTATTAACGTCATTTGATGATTGTTGCATACAATATCTATTAACGTCATTTGATTATTGTTGCATACAATATGTATTAACGTCATTTGATGATTGTTGCATACAATATCTATTGACGTCTTTTGATGATTGTTGCATACAATATCTATTGACGTCTTTTGATGATTGTTGCATACAATATGTATTAACGTCATTTGATTATTGTTGCATACAATAGGTCATTTGATATCAAGGTCAACGCAGTGTCGTATTAACGTTTTTTGATATCAGTTGCACACGTTAACGTCATTTGATATATTGGGACGCAGTGTCGTATTAACGTCATTTGATATCACTCGCACATTATGTCGTTATAACGTTATGTGATATCCGTTAGACGTAGTGTCGTATTAATATTGTCACGCATCAATATAACAGTTTTTCACGAGTCTTTTTTCTAAAGTAATTAAAATTCATATTTCAGGTTTGGTTTCGACTTTCCCTATGAAAGACTGTGATACAGAGAACAAAGAGATTGTGTTTGTATTGGAATGTATAGACTCAGTCAAAGAGCAAATAGACTTTATTCAACAAACAGAACAATACCTTCGACAGGAAAGAAACTGGAATATAAATAGTCGAACATACATGACGTTTAAAGAAGATGGATTGACGCAGCTCGATGACAAAACAGTCAACGACACTGAACTTTATTTAAATACCATTACGTCACAGTGTAGCAATAAGACAGACATTTACACAATGTTTGACCAAATTAATAACTTTTTTACTCAAGAACGCAACACACTAAAAATATCTTTTGTCTTATTAAAAGGAACTCGAAACATTTTTCAGAAGACAGCAATTAAAATGACAACTATAATGAATAACGAAAGGACAATGGAGTTAATCGCTAAAAAATCCAAAAAAGAGAAAAGCTTTAACAGAAATCACTTTTTCATTAATGATTTAGCCGGAGACCAAGTAAAACAATACAATAATATCCACTATGTTGATTCGTTTAGTGCATTGAACATTTATACTATTTTCCCATTAGTCTGTGATTTAAAATGCACGAAGACGAATGTTAAACATCAAAATAGTGTCCAGAAATCTTTCTATCATTTGGACTTGAAGCTTAACATAAGTCATGATAATGCAATTGAGTTTTGTCTGAATGAGTACAACAGTTATTTAGTTTCTATAGAGACATACAGTGAGATGAAATTCTTAATGTCTGAAATAACAAAACTTTACACAAATTTTGAAAGGTTCGCACTGCATTTAGGTCTGAAATGGATCCCAAACCATTTTCTGCATTGGGCATCGAGAAATCCTTTTCTATTTTATAATAATTTCCCGTCTTTTCCCAACGAAACTTGTTTTTATATGACTTCAGATGTAATAAGAAACAATAATACAATAAATGAAATCAATATCAGGACAATTTGGAATTGGTTTAAGTATGCCAATTGCGAGGAAAAATTGCCATATTCAGTAATTATCTGTGAGTGTCATTATAATCTGCGGTCCCACACTTTTCAAATCGAGCCGCCCAATTTGTCTTCTTCACCTTTACCCATATCTTTTAGGGATGTGTACATTTTAACATATGGCATCAGATATGAAATTTTAAAGAATAAAAAAATATTTCATTTCATTAGAGAATATTTTGACATCGATGCTCGGTCAAAGTTAAACTATGAAAGAGAAATATATTTATCAAAATATTACAGAGAAATGTATTTATCAAAGAATCTATCTCTCACCAGTGAATTTGTTTCAAAACAATGCGTTTCCAGTGATGGCATATTCCGGTATGATGATAAAACCAACGTCAGCCTAAATGACATGTGTCTATTTCTGAATGAGAAGAAAGCATATTTTTGGAATTATGTTTGCTTTGCCGGCGCTAGATATCAAGAGGTAATGAATACGAGCATATCACATCAGAACATTATAGATGGTTCTCAAAAATTAGTCCAATGTACAAATCAAAGTGAAGCATTTCCTAAATGTCTACGCTCAGCGTTATTTTATTGTAAAGATAACTCCAATTTACAAAATTGTGAAAATTTCTCGTGTCCTTCAGACTACTTCAAGTGTCCGAATTCTTATTGTATTCCTATTAATGAGGTGGACGATGGAGTTCACGACTGCCTGTTTGGTGAGGATGAAAAGTTGTTTACGCCAAACAGAAAGATATGCAGGGCGTATGTCACCTATCTGTTCAAAGATATGTGTTTTAATGACAGCTTTGTGGCAGAACACCTTCATTTAAACGGTTTTAAAAATTACAGCATTTGCTCTTATGAAAATTGTTATTCTTTCAATAGAATTACAACAAACAATACCAGTGAAGCAATAATATTTCAAATATCCTTTAAGTTGTATAATATATCAAACTATTTCATACCTAAACCACGTAAATATGTGTATTCTACAATAATAAATATTATCGGCTTTCATGCAAATGGCTGCAAAATAAAGAGGTTTGATGAAGCATTTCAAACCTGGACGTTGTCAAAACTTTTCGTACTGGACATTAGCAGTAACGATATTACCAACAGCAGTCACATAGAGACCATTCGTGATTTCAATAGTCTCACTTTATTAAACATGTCATTTAACGAGAATTTCAAAGTACAAAGAGATTTTATGTTGCCGAATTCCATCGAAATATTAGATTTTTCACACACGAGAATAGAAGGTTTGCCAAAATATTTTTTTGAAAACTTACGAAACCTTAAACATTTGAATCTGAGTCATACAATGATATTCAAATTTTAGCAACTTGGAATACCAGATTATTTTCATCTTGACAGTTTGGATTTACGTGGTGTGTCATTTAAATATTTAAAATCCGATTTTTTCAAAGGGTTGACCATAAGACACATCCTTAGGTCAAGTGATTATAAGATATGCTGCCCACAGGTGCTGAATGTTAACATAACAAGAGACAAGTGTGAAGCCCCTGTTGACGTCATTTCATCCTGCAGTCATCTCATTGGTGACACTTTCAAACGAATCGTTATCTGGATAGTTGGACTTGTGAGTTTAATAGGAAACAGTATTGTTTTAATATATTGGCTTGTATGGGCCAAAAGTTTTTTAGGTAAATCTTATGGACTTTTCATTACAGGTTTGGCCGTATCAGATTATTTAATGGGTATCTATTTGGTTATCATAGCAGCCATTGATATTTACTACAAAAATAATTTTGTTCTAGAAGATATTCAATGGAGGTACAGCCATGTCTGTTACTTTGCTGGTTTTCTCGCCACTCTGTCTAGTGAAACATCGACATTTTTCATTTGTCTAATTACACTGGACAGATTCCTAATAGTCACATATCCACTTGGTCAACAAAGAGTTACTAGGAGACTAAAGTGGTCATTATTTGTCTTTTCATGGTTCATTGGTTTTGTATTTGCATTGACTCCAGTGATTGTCACTGACTGGGAGATATATTCCTCTAACGGCCTTTGTTTACCTCTGCCTTTAAGCTCAAAACGATATCAGGGCTGGCAATATTCCATGGCTATCTTTGTCATTCTAAACTTTTTGTTATTTCTACTTATTGCGATTGGACAAGCTGCGATCTTCGTCAGCATACGTCATTGGAACCGCTCAGCGCAACGTAGCGTAAACTGTCACACGCTCAAATCAAGGGAGCTAACTGTGGCGAAAAAGTTGGCCCTGGTGGCACTGTCTGATTTCCTGTGCTGGTTCCCTGTTGGTATACTGGGCATGCTCTCACTGAATGGTCAGCTGTTTGACAACGAGGTATATGCGTGGGTGGCTGTGTTTGTTTTGCCTGTCAACTCGGCACTGAACCAAATTATATACACCATACCTGTAGTAGTCACCAGGCTTCGGTCATACGTAGTCAACGAATCACACACAAGATCAACTGATTCATAAACTAATGGACATGTAAATATACTTTGATAACAACAAGTATAGCAAAGAAGTATGTAGTTATTGGTAAGCTCCTGCAGACCTGTTTATTTATTTCCCTGAGATAAATTAGGACAATATAAATGGCATTAACACAAATCTAATCCTCTCTAATGTAAGATTTTACTTTTTCTTTTTTTTTTCATAAAAAGGATGTCATACATTGTTTTGTTTTTTTAATTAACCGAAAAGCTAATTTTAGTTCTCTCGATAATTTTTCTGAAGCTGTTATTTAATAATAAAGTGTTTTTGTTTCATTAATAAGATAGTTAAATTGTGTGACACGTCTAAATTAGGAAGTAGACAAAAAATTTGGGTTTCTTCTTAACCCCTTGACATTTTCTTAAATTTTTATTTTTTTAATTTCAACGTGTTTTTTTTAATCTGGCTTTAACTTTTATCAATATTATTTTAGTTTTTCTTTTTTTAGTTTCATAAACTTGATTTCTCACCTCTAAAGAAAAGAACGTCTCTGTATCTCTCATTTGATTTATTTCTCGTTTTCATGCACACAAAAACCATGGGCGGTATAGTGGTGACCAGTGTGTACTTTTATCGAAATGACCATCGAAGACTTGAGTGATGCCAGTTAGCTTCTGGGCAGTAGAGGCGTACTAGGAACGGGCGCCGAAAGAGCGCTGTTAAATGTTTTTGCACTTTTCAATTTGTTGGGGGTGGTGGTAGGAGGGGGGGCAAACATTAGATTAGCTCCCATAGGGCGCCACAATATAGCTAGCTACTGCTCTTGGGTAGGGTAAAAAAAATCACTATCGAACTAACCTTTAACTGAATTGACGGTAACAAATATGTTTATCAAGAAATAAGATTAAGTTGGTAGCACACCGGCTGATGTAGATCAGCAGGGGGGTAACAGTAAGGTCTACTTACCTGTTTATATTGAAACTAGATCAAAGGTCCGGTACCCGGACCGGTGAGTTACTCCTTATAATTGAGTTGTATCCATTGTATCCCTTTGACCATCTTTACAAATTCCCCAGTCTATTTTTAGCCGCGGAAGTTATACACACGTACGTACGCCATGCTAGACGATTTTGTATTAGATATCGACAACGTATGACATGGATCGGAATATTTCGGAATATTGACGATAACATGTGGATTTAGCAACATTATGGAATTATTGGACAACATATTGAGTTCATGATATACTGAAATTGTTGACAACATATTGAATTGATGACATCATGGAACTGTTGACAACATATTGAATTGACGGCAACATATAGAATCAAACAGAATAAATACAGAGTGTGTACCTAGCGTAATGCCCAGACTCATGACTCTACATCAACACAAATGAGAAATAACCGTGTTGTGTCGTTACATGCGAACATATTTTTGATTTAAATTTGGAAGTAGCAAGAGATTAAGTATGTCTGTTTATGTATTAAGTAGATGTGTTTGTTTATTTATTAAATACTAGCTGTACCCTGCAAAACCTTTGCATAGAGTTATATCCCCTTAGGCTTGACCGGTAGGCTAGGTTATTTTTTGGTTTCGGGCAGATCTGATTTTTTTCATGATTGTATTTTAAATTGCAATACTGTTGTATTAATTCTTTACTTTCGATTTAACGCAGAACCCAAATCGCTATTATTTTAATAGATGGCTGTTTGTTTATTAAGTATATTTGTTTGTTTATTTTATTAAATATGTTTTGTTTGAATGTCTTTAATTCGCAATTTGCACTTGATAAGCTGTATTTTTTTATTGAAATGTTACGATTTTTTTTTAAGTAATATGTTTTTATTATTTTTTGTGTCAAAAATATTATTTGTATTTAAACTTTTTTGATGACTAGTAAAAATATCGTTATTGATCGGCATTGCAATCAATAATACAATCAAATGATACCATGGTTTTTCTTTCCATCTGTCGCAAAGTTGATTAGTTTACGTGACGTCATCCATCAAACATTCCTGGTCTCAACCTGCCATACACCTGTATTCGCTCACTCGGTTAGTAGCTTTACATAATCTCGTCATCAGAGTGTAAAGCTCGTGGAAAGGGGTGTACCAATGGAAAATGTAGGAGTAACTGAGGGACGGAATGAGTAAATGCACGGAAAGGTTCAGTGCAGTTAAAATAATCCTATGTACGACTGTCAGGCAGTCGAGGAACCACAAGGCTAAAATCTGACGAGCAAGACCTAATTTTAATAACATATAAAGAAAGGGGTGGAGGGGGAGATTTTCCGAAAATAGATAGAGAGAAAATAGACAACATATAGAGGAACCACGATGCTTAAAGATATAAAGAGGAGAGAGATATATCACATGATACATAGAGGCACCATGATATGTACACAAGTAAATAAAATAATATTTTGTTGCCTAGCAACGTATTTTTTTTAATTTGATAATAAACGTCCATCTTTGCTTTTTGTTTTAATTTACTTCGTTGTTATTTTTAATAACAATTTTTTTTTGTTTTAGTAAATAAAAATATCTAATGAAATAAAGATTTGAATATATGTGTTCTATCACATTAAAAATATCACCAAGATCTTTACACGAAAGCATTTTTAAAGTAAATTGTTGACTTAAATGTAGTATACAATTTTTATAAAATAGTGCACTACTTTAAAATTTCCAATAATTTGGCATTGTAATGTTTAGTTTTTACACCAATTTAAAGCCATCATCAAAAGAGATTATTATTATTTTAAACATGTAGTTAATACTGAAGAAACATTTCAAACTTCCTCAAAAATTTCGCCACGAGAAGTTATTACATTATTGTAATTCACAAATATTGATTGCAGCATTGCCATACCAAAAAATAATTAAGACTAGAATCATTGAATTTTTAAAAACAGCAATGTGCCAACTAAATTTTAAAATCCTCGTAGAATTAACAACTTTTCTTTAGTTCGCGCCGTTCACAATAAAATATGACTTTTACCAATATTTTTGAAAGCCATACTTTTTAAAGTGCTAATAAATTCTAACCAAAAAAAACACAGTCATATGAAATAGAAAAATTAAATATAGCACAACTTTTAAACCAGCATCATAAAGTCTGACGTCATAATGGAGTAAACGCGGGAATTATAAATAACAATAAGTGTTAGGGAAATATGAATATTACGTATAACGGACTAGCTGGGACATGTCCTACTGGACATTCTGGATCGATCTTAAACAGCGACGTTAAGTCGGTAAACAGAGGTGCCTGGTCATCAGATATCAGAGATAGATGAACATCGATTTACGTCGAGTGATTGGAAAACGAATTCAATGTTCAGTGTATCGTCAGTTATTTCCTTGATTAATTTATCAACAATTGTTGTAAAAAAAAAATAGATGTCAGCGTTGATAATAATACGTGACGATTTTTGTATTTTAAAAAAAATGTGTTAAAATAAACAAAATACATTTTTTATTAAAAAGTGTCTTTCGAAAAGCTCGAAAGGAAAGAAAAATTCACTTACATGAGTCACGTGACAGATGTTAAGTTACAAGAGATAACTGTGAAAATAAGGTTTTGCTTAAGTGTATTGAAGGTAACAGATATTAATGAGTCCAGCGTCCATATATTACTTCCTGAACTCACTTTAGAGTTTTTTCTCTAAATCTGTACAGGAGTGTGTTTTAGTCAGATAGGACACGTCCGCAAATAACTATCTCGACACTCTGGAATGATTCTCACATTATGAAATGATTCACTAATGGTCGTAATCATTGCAGTACCGAGAGGTGGGCAGGGGGCGGAGGCATCATGCCCAGGGCGCTACTAACAAAGGGGCGCCAAATAGTATATTTTACATATAATATTATATGGTTTTCGAATGAGGGGGGCGCTAAAAAAAGTATTGTGCCCCGGGCGCGAGTTAAGCTAGCTACGCAACTGGGTGCCATGTAAACAAAATGTGTTACGCTGTGAGAAAATTGGAGCCTGCCAAGATCTGCGGCGACAGTGTAGCAAATAGTTGGGACTCCCCACTGAAGATAGCAGCCCATACTAGAAGGACTATTAAACTGGGTAGATGGATGGCCGAGTGGCGTAGAGAGCGTGACTGTCGACATGTGAGTCATGAGTTTTATCTGTGAGAACCAAAATAATATTTCCAGATGAAATGTGGTTTGAAGTTCCCTCCCAATCCATAAAGCTTTAAATGTGTACCTGACTTAAGTTGGGGGAAGTAAAGTCGGATGGGCGTTGTGCTAACCATACAATCCCTTCAAATGCCCAGGTTATAGAAACAGATGAATTCTACACTTCATCTGCCCCGATAGCCTATTAGGCTAAATAAGGTTCACTTTTTTATACAAAAATGTTGCAAATGACTTTTCTGGCGTGTGTGTGTGTGGGGGGAGGGTGTTGGTACAATCAATACACCACTAACCAGAGTCCGGCGTGTGTGTGGGGGGGAGGGTGTTGGTACAATCAATACACCACTAACCAGAGTCCGGCGTGTGTGTGTGTGTGGGGGAGGGTGTTGGTACAATCAATACACCACTAACCAGAGTCCGGCGTGTGTGAGGGGGGGGGGAGGGGGTTGGTACAATACACCACTGACCAGAATTATCTCTCGACAAATAGCGGATATTTCTTTTTTTGTTCTACTGACTTTTTTAAAAAGTGAATGTATATGTATGTATATATATATATTTATATGCGTGTGTGTGTGTGTGTTTGTGTGTGTGTGTGTGTGTGTGTGTGTGTGTGTGTGTAAAATCAAGGGAGAGAATTTAGGATAAAAAGCTGGCCATAGTAATTTTTGATTGGCTTGCTTCCCTTTGAGATTAAGATACAACCCCCCCCCCCCGCACACACCCACCCCAACATATCATACATACACACACACTTGAATTGCGCTATCAAATCCAAATTATTGTTATTAAAATAAAAGTTATAAGAAAGTCGAAAGATGTGTCAATTTCACTCAGGTATTCCAGCAGATGTTTCAGTTGCAATACGGTCAGTGTGTGGGGATGGTCAGCGAGGACGAATCTGAAGATGCTCAGACAAAGTACTGCGATGTGGTCATCTTTGCTGAGGACAGGACTTCCAAACTGGCCAAGACGTTGTGTGAGATCTTCAAGTTAGTTTACGGCGTGGAAACAGTTTACAGATCAAAGGTAAGTGAAAACTGACTGACTGTCAGGATTAGAGGGTAATGCTCGGCTTCTAACTGTACATTCATAGTCTGACCAGTAAAGGACAAATTGTTCACAATAAAACACTGGAATTTGTTGAAAGTGAGTACAGTAGTGAAAACTTTGTAACAATACATATTACGAATGTTCATAAATTATTTCACCGTTTAAACAAATTTGATATTTCATACAACGCTGACATCACATATGTTACATTCTTACGATAATTACTTTAACTAAGATTTACAATTCATTTGTGAATCTTTTGTTGTTTTTTTTTTTAAATTTAGGTTAGTAGTCATAAAATGACAGTTTGCTTCCAACATGTTAACTTGAATAGACCATTAAAATATTGAGAAAATAGAAAATTACTATATATTTTAGAAAGCTAATCCGTCATAATTATTATATCTCGTTAATAAACAGTTTGCATTTAGTGTTTAGATTTCTTGAGCTGTGAGGATGATTAATCCATTCAACGCTATAGATTTCATTGATCAATTCAATGTTTATAGGGTTCTGTAGACAACAGTGACCCAGATAAAGATGAACTGTGTGGAGTGATGGAAACCTGCGGCCTGTTCGTGGTGGTACTGGACGAAGATGATGACGTGTAGGTGATCATGTTTGATATACACACATGTGATATATTATCATTATCATGTCATATATTATCAGTTCCATCCATGTTGACATTCAAACCAGTACGTGCAAGGTGAACGTCCCAGATAAAGGACACATGAATTCACAAATCCCACCGTGAGCTCAATAGATTAGTGAGGGGGTGGATTTGGAATTTCTCAAACAATTTTTACAGGGCCGGATATACAGATAGGTCGACAAGGCCGAGGCCTACGGCCACCGCGAAATAAAAGGGCCCCAAAATGTTGAGTGGCATACACTTATTAAAAAAAATAAAACTCAGCAATATTTTATATTTTTCAAAATGGGGCCTCAAATTTTTGAGGTCCTAGGACCCCTAAAATTGTAGACCCGGCTCTGATTATATACACCACTTTTAAATAAACATTTCAGTTGTTTTATAGACATTGTCTTAGTTCCTACACGTGGGTGTAATCTTTAGTCAGTTTTTTTTCTATCTTGTAATATTATTTCGGTAATTCCCATTTTCTATTTTTATGTACAGTCTGACCTAAATATTCTCTGAAGTTTTTTTTTCCTGTAATTTACTTTTAACAGAGATTTTGAGAAAATCAAGCGAACAGAAGACAACTGTACAGATGCTAACATTCTGCTGATCAACTGGGGTCCAGATAGGTTGGACAGAGACGCGTCATTGGATTCGAATGACGACTTCTGGAAGCAGACCAAGCGACTGATGACGTCAATGGAAAATACAGAATCGCTGACAAGGAAATACGTCATAGAGAAATTGTTTCAAGGAAACCATGAAGCTGTGATCAGAATGTTTTGTTTTCTGGTGGGGGAAGATTTTGTTAAGCAGAGGGA
>JAGDYQ010000229.1:332500-459365 GCA_021962125.1 Bulinus truncatus | reverse complement strand
ATATATACACCTACCGAGAAACAGAAGTACCACGAAAATAATATATATTATACATACAACTGATCTACACATAAACTAACTATGACAAACACAATGACCTAAAAAACAACAGATTAAGTAACAAAACACTGACCTAAAAAACAACAGATTAAGTAACAACACACTGACTGAAAAATAACCGGCCGAGGTAGAACACACCGGCCAATGTAGTTAAAATCAAAATGCTATTAATCAATAGATCTGGATAATTTTAATTTGTCTTTTACATATAACATGTTGATTTTTTTTTATTTATTAAAATCTAGATATTTTTTTTTAAATATATTATCTGGATAAAATTTCAAGAAAATTATTGAAGTCACTGAACAGATTAACGGTCAATTAGCCTACGCATCGAAATATTTGTGCTCGCACGTTAATGAAAATAGCGACCCATTGTTAATCATAAGATTATCATTTCTTTAAAAGTGTTAAGTCTCTAAACCAGTAGATTATTGCCCCTCCCATAATACAACTTAAAAACTTTGTTGCAACTTGCTTGGGATGCTGATAAAATTCTTTTTTTTTACTCACCTATAGTAAACAAAAACTACTATAAAAAGAATAAGTTTGATTAAATCGATACTTGATTTTGTTGATTGATCTCATCTTTATGTACAGAAAAAGATTAAACTAGGCAGAAGACAGGAAGCCCTGGAGCAATCCAAAATTTCCAGAAATTTGAATATCATCGCCATGGTCGTCGGCCCAATTCTAACCACTGTCATCGTCCTGCTGAGAAACTACGTCTTTCACTGGGAACGTTCCGGCTGGTGAAGAGGAAAGAACAAAGAAAAAAAAAGAAACCCAGCAAAACACTAACTTTATTTTCTCCAATTTACCTTGATCTGAACCCCCCCCCCCACCTCCCCTACTTACATTGTCATAATGAAACAAAACAACATATCATTATCGTTTGAATCATGGCAAACACGGCCGTTGATTAAAGGGGCATAACCCTGACATAGCCTGAGCAGACGTTATCTTAGAATAAAATTGTCCACATTTGTTATCATTATTGTTTTTGCCATATTATTAATTTCTTTTATTGTAAACTTATGACACTTGTATACTTTATTGTGGACATGTGCCTAAAGGTTCTACATAATTTGATTGAACAACATTGTTATTGGGCAATTGAAGACTTTATGATGTAAAAAGAAACCGAGATGGACGGATGCCTACTACTACTACTACTACTACTACTACTACTACTACTACTACTACTACTATGCCAATTTCAAACTCCAAATGGATCTTGCTTACTAACGTTTTTGAGGGGACGGTTGGCCATGCCGTAACAGGATCGAGTGTCGACCTGAGAAGTCCAGGTTCGATCTCCGTCAGGACCAAAGGATATTTCAGGACATGGGGAAAATTTTTTCTCTGTATCTCCATTGGTGCCTCCATGGCCTTTGCACTATCGGCTAATGTGGGGAGTTGCAAGAAGGGCACCGCAAAATCATCTTATAGGATCTAAAAGATTTCATCTCATCCTTACAGGGAATTCACACACATAAAGTTGTCAATTTCTGCGACGTAGTTTCTGTTAAAATTTCTTGAGTTAACGTGTTCCCAGAATTAACGGTAGTTGCTTGTCGGCCTTGTGGCTAAGACCAAAGTGCAGTGTCTCCTCGGCCGTTTGGTTCATATCAAATGGCTACATTTTTGTTGGTAAAAATTTTGTAATCTACTTTTTTAAATGACTGTTTGAATTTTTTTTTTTAACAAAATATGATGTTGAACATGATTTTCTATTTTAGACCTGCATACTTTTGTGAATAAACATTATTTAAAATGAAAAAGGAAAGATGCATTTCTTAATTAGGCCTGTATCACAAGAACATCCTAATTTATATGTGCAGCTTCATTTTAGAGCACATAGGTTTTAATGTTGGTATTGTTTAGTCAGTTACTTGGTACTATCATTGAGAAGTGTTATATTTAGTAAATCAGTGGTCCCCAACCTTTTTTCTCTCCGCGGACCGGTCAACTTTTAATAATTTCACCGCGGCCCACTGGGTGGGGTGAGGAGCGGACGTTGGTTGTTTATATTTTAGATTGTTTTTGATTTCACAATTTAATTTAAATGCATTTAAACATTTTAAAAACTGAGTATAAAGTGGTTAGACATTTTAATTTACTAAAACGCTAAATGAATGAGAACAATGAGCCTGTTTGTCTACAACGGTTCCATCTGTGGAAATAGGAGAGATGGACACCAGAAGTGTATTGTTTATGTCTTGCTTATTACGATTTTTTTTTGGGTCTTGGAATACTTTGACAGCCATATTATGTGTTGAGAATACTTTGACAGCCATATGATGTGATCAGAATACTTTGACAGCCCTATGATGTGGTCAGAATACTTTGACAGCCATATTATGTGTTGAGAATACTTTGACAGCCATATGATGTGATCAGAATACTTTGACAGTCATATGATGTGGTCAGAATACTTTGACATCCATATGATGTGGTCAGAATACTTTGACAGCCATATGCTGTGGTCAGAATACTTTGACAGCCGTATGCTGTGGTCAGAATACTTTGACAGCCGTATGCTGTGGTCAGAATACTTTGACAGCCGTATGCTGTGGTCAGAATACTTTGACAGCCGTATGATGTGGTCAGAGTTCTTTCACAGCCATTCGCTAGTCAAAAATGAAATGTGGAGTACAGTAACAGTGAACATTTTATCAGTCAGAATGGCTGAACTATCTTTAAGTCTGTTGTATCAGATTCTGTTCCATTTAACATCCTAACAAGCTGCATCTATCCCAACTGGAAGCAGAACGAAACGTTTCGAATTGAGACGCCGGCAAGGGCAATTAAAATCTAAACAGGAAACAATATTCTTACTTTCGATCTACGGTCTTTAGATGGATAAAATTTATTAAGATTTTTTAATTATATTTTTCTGTTGTCTAATATCTATTTCACTGTTCATTAAAGCCAAGAAAAAAATACATTTATCCTTAAGGAAAAAAAAATCACTTTCCAATTTATTTATTTGGGAATTTTTAAAAAGTAAATGATAGTAGCGACAGAGGGCCGTATGAAATGACCTCACGATACAGATCCGGCCCGCGGGCAATAGTTTGGCGACCCCTGGTTTTAACTAAACTAGATGTATACCTGAGGAAGTAGTTGAGTATTTACCCATAAACTAAATAACACTCCTTTCTGGTTGAGTGAATACTTCATAAACAGGTTCTCTGGATCATTTCATCAACATACTAGATTGGTACAGTAAACGTTATATTAGGCTATTATTATCAAAATTATCTTTTTTTTAAATATAACACAACAGGGGAAAAATGAATACATATACAATATTTTGCCAAAGAAAAAGAAAAAAAAATCACCCCATAGTTCTCTTCATCAGGGCCTCGAGCAAAAATTTTAGAGCCCCTCCAAATACGACAGGGGACAAGGATGTGTTGCTGCTGTCATATATATATATATATATATATATATATATATATATATGTGTTGCTGCTGTCATATATATATATATATATATATATATATATATATATATGCATATATTAATATATTTATATTTTTGAAAGGGTAAATCCACTTTTGACAAGATTAATGCCATATGACTAGTGATTAGGTGTTCCATTGATGACTTTCGTTTTGCATTTCTAATTCAATAAATCACACATCATGTTATATTCTGAGTACACTGTACAATTCAATAACTCACACATCATGTTATATTCTGAGTACACTGTACAATTCAATAACTCACACATCATGTTATATTCTGAGTACACTGTGCAATTCAATAACTCACACATCATGTTATATTCTGAGTACACTGTACAATTCAATAACTCACACATCATGTTATATTCTGAGTACACTGTACAATTCAATAACTCACACATCATGTTATATTCTGAGTACACTGTACAATTCAATAACTCACACATCATGTTATATTCTGAGTACACTGTGCAATTCAACAACTCACACATCATGTTATATTCTGAGTACACTGTACAATTCAATAACTCACACATCATGTTATATTCTGAGTACACTGTACAATTCAATAACTCACACATCATGTTATTCTGAGTACACTGTACAACAGCTTGCAGGAAATACAATCAACAAATTTAGGATAGTAAATCTACTTAATGACTGACACATGGAATAGAAAAACCTATTGATCGTGTGCAGACGGGTGGTCGTGCGGTAAAGAGCTTTCGACATGAGTGTCACGGGTTCGATCCCCGTTGAGGGCACCATTTTGAACGTTTCCCCCAAGTTCATCTAGCTTAAAAGAAATATGAGTATCTGGTATTAGTTGGCGAATGTAGCGGCGGATGCTAGCTGCATATTTCCCAAAGTAAGCCATGTTACAGTATGAGATACACTCTACATGCCAATTGTCCCAATTAGCGGTCACGGACTTTGATGAACGTTTACCTACTTTATTAGAACCAATGCTTCATTCATACAAGCTGATTGGAAACATAATATTATTTAGCTGGCAATGATGGTCCTTACTATAGATTCTTGAATAATTATCAAATTCTTATGAAACTTACGTTGATACGTATAAATAAATCATATAGAACATCGTTATTTAATAAAAAGACACGAGATTGATGAACGAACAAATAGACTGATTGATTTTATATAGATTATTGATTGTTCAATGCTGATAGATAGATTATTGATTGTTCAATGCTGATATATAGATTATATTCAAGTAAACAGATAGAAATGGAATAGCTAGATTAATATATAGACATAATTTAATAGACAAATGTCAGACTTTGTTAAAATATACTGAGTAGTCACTACTCGAATGTCCACTTCTATCTAGGCTAATTATAAATATCTTAAACACACCTGTCTGATTAGACCATTGACCTTGTTAAGACCTCATAACAAAACCTGGCCAACTATCAATCATTGTCTTAAACAACAAAAAACATACTTTATGTCTCTGAGAACGATTGGAAATTAATCTGCTCAGAGATATGCATTATACTGATTGGTGAATTTCAGTCATGAAATGAAGGCTGACATTTCTAGCCGGCAACGGACATAAACATCCATTTTAAATGAAAATGCGGATGTCAGTACATTTAGGTTGTCTGGGGGTCACGGCCGAAATCGTCATTCGTTTTAGCTGCATTGCAGCTAGCTATGACATTTATTATGGCTATAACGTCATCTGCAGCTACACACGAGTAGGGTTCAGTGATAGCTCCACTGTTAAGACATAAATTCAGTTAAATTATACTATGTCAATCGTTCTCCTGGTGTATGGCTTGACATTAGTAGACAGGAAATATTAATATAATTAAAAAAAAATATAGATAACCAGGTGAAACAAGGTTTGAGTAAAATATCATTATTATTATTAATATATGACATTTAATATATGTCATACTATGATTAGTTTGTGTATGTTTGTGTGTGAGATTCCCCGAGAGACGCGCATTATGTAAAGGGTTCGAAACCTAGCGCACTACGACCTTAACACCGAGATTTTTGCAGTGGCGTAGCGAGCACAATACCTTTTTAGCGCCACCCCCCCTCCATCTGAAAATTTCATAATATTATATGTGAGTAGCGCCCGGGGCATGATGCCCTCCTTGTACCCCCTCACTACGCCACTGGAGCTTTGTGAAAGAAAGGATGTGAACCTTTGTATGACCGCGTGAACTACTAGTCTAAATTGAAAAAGCCGACATGGTTTGGTCATGCTTCACTCCACAATATCCTCTGCCAAACTCTACTGCACGGTGCCCTGGAAATAGCATAAAGAAGACGCCCGATCTAAAAAGATCTGTATTACTTTCATTCAAGAAACATATCAAAGGGAAGCGACTCCACTGGTGACCACAATACAAGGGAGAAGCACGAAGAACTTTCAAAAATCATATTAAATAAAGTATACCAATGGATAGTGATCATCGGGCCGATTGGACCGATTGCTCCAAGTTGGGCATGGCAGGGGCCCCAAAATTTATATTTATATTAATAGTAATAGTTGTTATTGGTTTTAAAAAAATTGAAGAGGGGCCTCGCAAGCATCCATTAATTTGGGCCCCGCAATTCGTAAGTCCGGCCCTGGGTTATTACTAATACATCACACCTTGTCTTTTTCAATAATTTAATGTTTTTAAAAAATCTAAATAAAATAAAAAGTAATTAGGAATCATTCACATATTCTATAATGCAAAAAAAAAAATATCAGAAGTATAAACTCGTTATTATGTTAAAAATGTAGACCTCGTCTCAATTGATTATACAACAAGGGCTTAGCGTAACGTTCTTTTAAAAAAAAAATTACGTATCTTTTTGGTTTTATTTTTACATGTTAGAATTACATCGGTCCTAACATACATCAACACCACTCCACCCTGTCTGAGTGTGTAAAGTCTGTAAACAACAAGAACAAATTTGTTCTACCTCTCCCACCCTCTTGCGTAATACAAAATGTGAATGCTCTCCTTCAAAACTCGATAATGCCCCTTTCACCCCCACCTACAATTGGGCAGGAAAATAAAATAATAAAAGTTGACAGCAAACACCCCGCCGTCCCGACCCCACCCTTAATGCTTGGTGCCCCCCCTGACATGCGCATCGAGTCTGTTCAATTATTAACCTAAGGGTAACATCTAGTGGTCATAGTTCTTTCTAAATACCGGGCGAAGATTGGGGGAGGGGGGGGATATTCGAGGGGGGAAAAGGTCTTTCAAAATTCTCATCTAATTTAATGACAACTAGGTTCAATTTCTAAAGTACTAAAGGTCTTTATGATTGAGGTATATCACCTGGTGAGCACAGTGTCTTTGAACTTTGCCCCACAAGTCGTATTCATCATGTGTTTGGGCTTCTCTGAATCATTCATATCCTTCCTTCCATAAAAATAAATAAATAAATAAATACATATATATTAGGGTGGCCCAAAATAACTTTTTGTCAAAATTTTTTGGAGCATTTTGTTTTTTGTGTTTCCTTTGACTTCAAAACAGCAGAGAAAAAATTTCATGAATATATGACTTTATTTAGTACTGCGTCATCGACACTGCTTTTTTAAAAATAATTTTGAATGCATTTTGAATGTGAATATGTATATATATATAAAGCACACAGAAAATGCTAGAAAGTTCTGGCAAGTTTTAGAAAAATTTATTCAACTCTAGAAGGTTCTGAAAGGTTCTATGAAATCTCTAGAATGTTCTAGAATCTTCTAGAAAAACGTGGAAAAAATTTGAGAAAGTTCCGGGAAATTCTAGAAAACTCTAAAAATTTTGATTTTCATACAAATAGCCAGCTTTACCAGAGCATTTGAGGGGGACGGATGGTCGTGGGGTAAAACGTTCGACCTGAAGGTACCTGGTTCGATCTCCGGTGAGGACCTAGGACATTTTTTAGGTCATAGCTTAAGTCCCCGCTATGTCTCCCGTGGTGCCTCCATGGCCATTACAATCCCGGCTGTGGTGGGGATGATAGAAGGGCACCATAAAGACCGTCCCATTAGGGGTTTATAGGATATAAGAGATTTCATCTCATCCTTACAGGGACTTCACACACCAGAGCATTTCAATTTAGTTATAAAAATCAAGAGTTATAAGATCAAATGTTGCGGCTTTATATAAATATCATTCATTTAGTTATGACTGCTAGGTCGAAAAGTGTTGTTCATTTAACTGGCATAGAAGTTGACACAACTCCTGTTTATTGAGCTAGGTACTTCCCCTAATTGAGCCTACTGGCCAATGGTATGTTTACAAACACAGCCGTCTGGCAGTTAGTTGGTTCAATTTTTTCTTGACCTATTTCTTTCCTTGTATACTGTCCAGTGGATATGCCAATGTTTATTGAGCTAGGTACTTCCCCTAACTGAGCCTACTGGCCAATGGTATGTTTACAAACACAGCCGTCTTCAATAAGACATTTGGGGGGGGTAGTACAACTGGACCGGATGTCCTGCTATTCAAGCGCTTTAAGACGTTTTGACATAAAATAAGACAGGCATAATTTAGTATATGCCACAATGTTCGACTTAAGCAAAATATCAAGCCATTAAAAGAAGAAGTCATCACATTTTGTTCAAATATCCTCCAAATGAAAAACAACTCAAGATATTTGCCTCGTTAAAATTACAAAGAACTTCTGATTCTGAATCTTATCTTCCTGGGAGGAATTCCCCCCCCCCTTGGGGTGCGTTTTCGTGTAACAGGAGCTCATCAAAATGCAAGGTGGATGTCTATAATAATTTATATTATGAAGATTTATCTCTTCCGTCATCAATTCAAGCTGAATAAGTATGAAGACAGATCAATAGCAGAATTTGGTATCTTTGCATCCTTGGTTTACATTAAAGCTTGGATTCAGTGTCCATCTCTAGCAGACGCACCTCTGAATGATCTGGATTTCATCAACCTTCTTATTGATTTGCGACATCTCTGGTACCTTAGTGCAGAACTCATTCCTCTGGTTCTCTTTTCTCAACGTGTCTCAGTGGATGAGAAAAAACAGCCTTGCTGCTTGCTTTAGGAGAAATCTTCTGATGATTAGAAAGAAGAAAGGTGCATCCGCAGCACAAATGATCCTTCAGCACTTCAAAATGTAACATTAAAGGATTTTGTGACCTCGTCATCGCTGCTCTTCTTTATTGCTCTTCTGCATCCCACAAATTTTCACACGACTGATGCTCCCACCAGGCAACAAATCCATCCTTTCAGAAGGCAACAGCAGTGGTCTCTTCCTTGAAAGTTGTCAATGACTTTCCGAGCGGGGAATTGCACTGGCGCCATCATTCAACTCATCTCTCACCAAATCAGAGGAGGAAAAGCAGTACTTCCTCCAAATTGTTAAACAGCATCGCAAAGAGTTTCCAGATGAACTAAAGTCAACTGTGCTGAAGAGATCGCAACTTGAAGACCTTTAGGACTCAGAAGACACAGACTAAAAAACATTTAAAGTGTTTTTTTGAATGGCGTACTTAGAACTACTTTGCAATACAGTCAGGTTAATGTGTCATGTAATCGTATTATTTTACTGTTTAATTTCTACTGTGTATTATAATTGTTCTTAGTATCTTAAACCTTGCAAAACTTTCATTTAATGCAACTGGCGAATACCATAAAACATGAATAAACAAGTGCATTGAGTCAGTATTTATTGGAATGGTGTGAAATTTGGTATATACATGTTTTGAATCACAGTGAACCAGAAAACTAAAATGCTCATGTTAAAAAATCAATTTTTTTCCATTATAAAGTGAGTCACCCGAATCCAGTCGTATTTATACTCCTATCGTCTCCACCTTATTTTCCCTAATTACGTCACAGTCTCCTTCAGAATAGTTCTCACCTATGGCGCGCCCCCTGGTCGTCATTGTTGTCTCTCCTAAACTGTCCGTTGTTGCCTCCCGGTCTACTTCTAGAGTCGTCACACCTTTGATGTTCACTACTCTATTGTTTTCTGACCACCTTGTCCTAAGTCGTCTGTCACCTTGTCAACCATTATTTGCATTACTCCCAGGCACGCCGAGATGGGGGTAGGGGGGTCATTGCCAGGGGGCCCGGCCGCCCCGACCATGTCAATTTTTCACGACTCATTGTTTAAATAGGGGCCCGCAATGATTTCCTACCCTGGGGCCCTAGTTGGCTCTCGGCGCCTCTGATTACTCCTACTTCTGATATATCTTCTTATCTTACAACGTCGAATGGGATATTGTCTGTGTCTAAATCTACTCTAGTTCCTAACAAGGCCAATTACATACTTTGCCGAACGGGAACTCGGCATTTTATAGAATGCCTAGGCAATGTATGAAATAGCAATTTATTTCATACTTTGCCTGAAAAATTCAGGCATTCTATACATTACCTAGGCATTCTATAGAATGCCGGATTTCACACTTTGCCGGTAACATATATAAGTAAAACCTGTCCTCTTGATAACTGACACGTATTTAATAATTGTAGAAACGTAGATATGCTCTGTCGACCGGTATGTCAAAAAAAAAACAACAAAAACAAACATGAAGTTTGATAATTATTTGAGATTATGCCATGCTGTTAATAAAGTCAAACAATCAAGAGGTTTGGACAATTTAACGAAATGTATAGTGAGGCTTAAGAAGATAGATACCATCAAGTTTAATAATGAATGACATGTATGGTGAAATGAAATGTATGGTGAAATGAAATGTATGGTAAAATGACATGTGTATGGTAAAATGACATGTATATGGTAAAAGGACATGTATATGGTAAAATCAAAAAAGCCAACAAAATCATTCAGTTACAAATTTAATAATTTACCAAGGAAGGCTAATAAAGCAAAATAGTTCTTCAAATAATTTTTTTAATTAAAATTCTAAATATTTTCATATATTTTTTAGACGTTGTATACTCATAGATTTGTTTTTACCATGTAAAACAATTTGTAAATAGAAAAGACATAATTGATGTACAGAATACAAATGCCTTAATTAAACTAATTATCATGGTGAAAGTAATCTATTGCACAGTTTTAAAGAAGGTAACATCTATAATTGCATAAACTTTCAACAAACACAAAAATGTGGTTCAAACTTTGATGCTTCAATAAAAATCTCAGAAATGTATAATTCTACTAAATTTAACTTGAAAAATTTTCTGCTAAAAACCACCTAATAACGCTGTATTTAAAAATCTTTTTCAATTATAAAACGTTTTGAATTTTATTCTTTATTTCAAACCGGGTTCAAATTTATATATTTTTTTCCCCCAGATTAAAATTCATTACTTCATTCCGTTGAATTGGGCTTGTTTTTCCCCCAAAAAATACTTTCATATAATTTGATTATACATATATTTTTATTATTAAATTTCATACAAGCCTACGACAAGTTGTCAGCTGTTTATAAATAAATTTATTTTTTTAAGGAAAGCCCACCCTTAGAGAATTCCCCCCCCCGCCCCCCTTAACAAAAGTTCAACAAGTCAAGCTACATATTTTATCTCTGAGATGAATAGCGATACACGTGTAATGTAAAATAATTGATGATAAAAATCTGATTAAATAATTTGATATCCATCGGATTCGAATTTGAAAAATTAACGTTTTCAGATGAAACACGACCTTAGAGATCGTAACTAAAATAAAAAAAAAACCTAGAGAGTTTTGAAAACCCGAAATAAAGAAAACATAAAACTAAACTCCTGGACCCTTACTCAGCTGTCCATAGATTAGACGTCGTATTTGGTCATGAACGTATTTTAGATTCACCCCTCTCGCCAAATCCGCGTCCGCATTCGAATCCGACGGATTTATATTTGGCAAATCCGAATCCTACAGATGCGGATTATCATCAGTGCCTTCACATCCCTACTTATAATTTTATAATTTCTTGTTTTTTTTTTTTTATAGATATAAGCTGTTTTTTTTCATTTTTTTATTACGCAAGACAAATAAAATACAACTAATTGCCTGAAAAATCAAATTCAAATATTACACATCTAATTCAAATATTACACATCTAATTCAAATATTACACATTAAATTCAAATATTACACATTAAATTCAAATATTATCTATCAAATTCCTACATTATTTCTCGCTAAAAGACTATTTGTATATAAAATACAACAACAACAGTGCACTTATCCAGAGACACTTTATTCTTTAGCACCAGTCAAGCCACAAGTCATAGCACCAGACATGGCACAAGTGCAACCGGAAGTGACTATGAAAGCGATAATAGAGAATTGCAATTATAGGTGTAAATGATAAACTATTGGGTTTAAACTATTTAGTATAACGCAGTGGCTTCGAATACGACCGGGTGTGTTTCGTATTTTTTTTTTCCGAGACACGACCAGCAAACTTTGATGACGTAAGTAAACAGATAGAACTCTTATGATTTAAAGTTTTCTTTTCGCGGGAACGAGTAATTTTGTTTACTTATACATTAAAATTGCCACTCTGCTCGTGTGTCTTCCTGGCACAGCGGTGAAACCGTTTGGTTTGTGACTCATTTTTATGCTGACTATATCCAGGTTCGATTCCTACCTGATACATATCTTTATTTTATTGTGTTTTTTTTTTTCAGAATGTATCCTTTTAGTTGTTTTAATGAAAATTAACTAACTAGATATCTTTGACATTTTTTTAAAATTGAAATAATTTATATTTTAGGATGTTGTAAAAAAAAGAAACAACAACTAATTAGTTTTTTTTTTAACTATTTCATAACTTAAAAAAAAAATATATTTTGAAAATATGTATCAAAGCTGAACACAGAGGCGTAACAATTTTAAGGGATGGGGGGTCCAAAATCGAAAGTCCCGCCGGGCTCCAGCTTGAGGGAGACCCCAAAATTATTTTTTACATTAAATATTAAGAACATAATCTCATGTCATGGTATCGAATGTCAAAATGCAAGGCCCCCCAATCCTAGGTTCGGCAATGGCTTTACAATAGTTTATCTTCCTGCAAAGGCTTTGCAGGGTATAGCTAGTCCCAAGGCTAAATATTACATAACTTTTCCTTACCATCATTTTTGCGTCACACTTTAAAAAATTCAGAGAAGCCTACATATTTCAAATTTACTAAATAATAATAAGATTAAGAAACGAAAATAGAGGGGATGGGGAAGCATTTATATCCGAGAATCGAACCAAATACTGACGGAGACGAATTAACGAGTGTTAGCTTTCTGGGGGGGGGGGGGGGTACGATATATACTAATTTAGCGCATATTTTTTTGTTGTATTCGTCCGACTTTATTAGGCTTGGGCAGACCCGAAAACTCTTAGTCTTAGACATATATCCTGACAACTAAAATATATAATTCAAAGCCGTATTTATTTAAAAAAAAATATTATAAAAATATCTCCGATTATTAACAGCAAATGACTTTATTTATTAGGCTTGGACAGACCCGAAAAAAATTAAAGCGAAATATAAAAATATCTCCGATTATTAACAGCAAATGACGTCATCAAAGTCTGCAGTAAATAAGAGTTCTCATTCATTCTGTTTACTGACGTCATCAAAGTTTGCTGGTCGTGTCTCGGAAAAAAAAATACGAAACACACCCGGTCGTATTCGAAGCCACTGCCTTAGTATAAACTATTTTGTAGATATATTTTATCTAAAATAGATTTGTGTGTCATGTATTCTATGAAACTGTTTATAGTTCATTTAAAAATGATTACAGATAATTAAATGTATATTAATATACACATTTCCGTTAAACAAAAAAATCTTTAAAAAAAAAATAGCCAATGATTTAAAAACTTATTTTCTTTAACTTCGTTAGTAGGTTGTTGTTAAGAAATTACATTTTAAATAGAATGAATGAATAAATACTAAGGGGGGGGGTTAGAAAAAGAAACTGAAACTACATACGTAACAATTAACCATAACTGTATCTTGCAATATAGCCTAATACTAAAAGTCTTTAATAACACGCTTGAATAAAACATTACAACCACAACTATCTCATAATAGCACTAATTCACCTCTCCCTAAATTACACTAACTGTCACAACAACAGCTGGTCATCAGCTGCTACTCCACATGTGGACTAGTTCACCACACACGGGCACATGCACGTGAACTTTCATATCATTCTATCACCAATCAACCACTGACTTCCTCTCCTGACTATACATACTATTATACAGCCGTGCGTGCACAACCCTATGCACACATGTCGGTACACACCTAGACATACACACATGTCCGTACACACTTAGACATACACACATGTCGGTACACACCTAGACATACACACATGTCCCGTACACACCTAAACATACACACATGTCCGTACACACTTAGACATACACACATGTCGGTACACACCTAGACATACACACATGTCCCGTACACACCTAGACATACACCCATGTCCGTACACACTTAGACATACACACATGTCGGTACACACCTAGACATACACACATGTCCCGTACACACCTAGACATACACACATGTCCCGTACACACCTAAACATACACACATGTCCGTACACACTTAGACATACACACATGTCGGTACACACCTGGACATACACACATGTCCTGTACACTCCTAGTCATACACACATGTCCGTACACACCTGGACATACACACATGTCCCGTACACACCTAGACATACACACATGTCCGTACACACCTAGACATACACACATGTCCGTACACACCTGGACATACACACATGTCCCGTACACACCTAGACATACACATATGTCCGTACACACCTAGACATACACACATGTCGGTACACACCTAGACATACACACATGTCCGTACACACCTAGACATACACACATGTCCGTACACACCTAGACATACACACATGTCCAGTACACACCTAGACATACACACATGTCCGTACACAACTAGACATACACACATGTCGGTACACTCCTAGACATACACACATGTCGGTACACACCTAGACATACACATATGTCCCGTACACACCTAGACATACACACATGTCCCGTACACACCTAAACATACACACATGTCGGTACACACCTGGACATACACACATGTCCTGTACACTCCTAGTCATACACACATGTCGGTACACACTTAGACATACACACATGTCGGTACACACCTAGACATACACACATGTCCCGTACACACCTAGACATACACCCATGTCCGTACACACTTAGACATACACACATGTCGGTACACACCTAGACATACACACATGTACCGTACACACCTAGACATACACACATGTCCCGTACACACCTAAACATACACACATGTCCGTACACACTTAGACATACACACATGTCCGTACACACCTGGACATACACACATGTCCCGTACACACCTAGACATACACACATGTCCGTACACACCTAGACATACACACATGTCCGTACACACCTGGACATACACACATGTCCCGTACACACCTAGACATACACATATGTCCGTACACACCTAGACATACACACATGTCGGTACACACCTAGACATACACACATGTCCGTACACACCTAGACATACACACATGTCCGTACACACCTAGACATACACACATGTCCAGTACACACCTAGACATACACACATGTCCGTACACACCTAGACATACACACATGTCCCGTACACACCTAGACATACACACATGTCCCGTACACACCTAGACATACACACATGTCCCGTACACACCTAGACATACACACATGTCCGTACACACCTAGACATACACACATGTCCGTACACACCTAGACATACACACATGTCGGTACACACCTAGACATACACACATGTCGGTACACACCTAGACATCCACACATGTCGGTACACACCTAGACATACACACATGTCGGTACACACCGAGACATACACACACTCACTCATAAACAAGTCACTCTGTGACTCTGTCCGTAAACTAAAGCATCATTTGCTGTGTTCGTTCATATTTATATTTCTATATTTGAATAATAATCACTAATTTTTAAACGAATATTTATGATCAAAGTAAAGGCTTTGATCTTCATATGGTTATAATTTTCCCCACCTTAAAATGTCAATTTTTGTTTTATTCCAGTCAATTTCAGTCACATTTTAAAAACATCTTCATATAATTTACACATTTCTCAATGAAAATTTGTCTTTAAACTACACCAAAAGAACCTAATAATTCAAAAAGTCAAAATCCCTAACTGATAATAATGATATTGAACTGTTTCAGCTTCTCAAAGTACACCAGTATACTATAATACATATATGGACTTTTTTTTCCTGATGACTTAAATAGGAGATACTCTGTTTTTCCTTCGACAGCATCTTTTACCAGTACAGCATCTTATACCAGTACAGCATCTTATACCAGTACAGAATACTATTCTCGGGCAGCAACACACAACAGTGGCTGTGATGTAAATAATACAAACCACAGCGAAACAAAAGTAGAGGAAAATACTCAAGCCTAACGAATGGCGTTCATCACCTGATTTTTAGAGAAAATGGCATAAAAATGAATCAATCCCATTCAGTGTTGATTCAGTTACCATTTTTCAGTTACAGTAAGAGTTACAGTTAGCCTTTCAAATATTTTTCAGTTACTATTACAGTTAGAGTAATTATTAAATTGTTTTTACAGTTACTATTACAGTTAGTAATTTTTTCAGTTACTATATCAGTTATCACTAGTAAAGACGTATGCATCAAAATATATGAAAAATACCGGTATATGAACCAAATATTTTTACAAAACAACAGTGTTGGGTTATCTAATAAAATTTTTTGCTCACTTTCATAAAAGTACGCATCTCTAGATTTTTTGTCAGTCTGTTTCTCTTGCCAAACACGTGCTTTTCTCGTGCATTAGTTTCCAATCATATGACGTATGTCAACCCTTGTTCCCCCTCTTCCTGTCATATTTTGTAACACTTCGCCCACACGTAAGTCTTGTTTACCCTCCACTACCGTAATACCCCCCCCCCCCCGCCCAACTTCCCATCCCAAAAAAAAAATAGATACACTAATTGTATCATTCAAGGTCATACAGTAGAATTAAGAAATGCCAATCCTATTGTTTCAAGGTCATATCACTGATGCAATTCATGTAGACGTGACAATTTCTGTGTACGGGTTTTTTTTCCCTTTTTTTTTTAAATCTTGTCTGATCTGGTTGAATTGGGTTATTTCCTGATTTTTTTTATGCAACTCTGTTGTGAAAAAAAAAATGTATCGGCAGCCAAAAAACGGCCGGTCCGATAGTTAACCCATAGTGCCAATATCGGTCTGACTATCGGTCGCTCCCTACAAAAATCGGTCGATCCTATATTGACCGATAGTCTGCATGTTTAGTGACCTGTGTAATAACTACAGGAACTTTGTTTACGTAAACAATGTTTATGTAAACCCCCGATACCGATCCGATTATCGGTCGCTCCCTAATACATGTAATATTGTAGCGCATTTCTATAATTCTATTTTATAGCGCATTTTTCAGTTAGTATTACTATCACTATTATTTTTTTCCTATTAGTATTACAGTTACAGTTAAAATGTTTTTTCAATTACAGTTTCAGTTAGTAGTTAACTGAAATCACTTTTTTCAGTTATTAGAGCCATTTCAGTAACAGTTACAGTTAACTGAATCAACACTGATCCCATTTCATATTTGAATTACTTCGTTAAATGCTAATCAGATGTTTTAACAAAGACATGGACCAATTACTGCCAACAGCGGCCCGTTAAATTATTTTTTTTGTTTTTTTTTTTGGTTGATTTTTATGTGTGTGTGTGTGTAAAAATATGTCTTATTATAGTTTAATTACATAACACGATACAAGAGCACTTATTTCACAAACATAATTAATGTCGTTGGGTCAGGGAATTCTAGTTTAACAGCTACCAGGGTGCAATACTTTTATTGTCTCACTCAAATACTCCGAGTGTTTGCCACAAAGCACGCTAGCAACTTTAGCACCACTAACTCAGTGCTGAACTGGACAGTTGTCAAGGCTCTGGCCCTGCCACAGGCAAGCTACGGCCCTTGGCCTGTCACAGGCAAGCTACGTCCCGTGGCCAGTCACACGTATCAGAGTGAAGCAACGCACTATCCTTTGATGACGTAGACATATCATTTATTTTTAGTTCATGTCAACACTTCAGCCAATTATTATTGGTCCTGCCAGCCGATCAAATCAACGAGCCCACTATTTTTCCTGCCAGACGATCAAATCAACGAGCCCACTATATATATATATATATATATATATATATATATATATATATATATATATATATAAGTATATATATCGTAAATGTTGTTAGTCTAATAATTAATACAAATATATAAATCTATGTTCGTTTGTAATTTGTATATAGCATAAGAACATCAATACATTTGTCTCAAAGAGTTATGACCGGCAACACTCACGCCTCGTCCCAGATGCACACCCATAAAGAGAATTTATTATATGCCCATTTAATAACAATAATACGTACCATTGTTTGAGCTACTGAAAAAATAAAAAAGAGTGAGATGAATTATTTTTGAGTATTCAAAAATTTTATTTTATTACTTGTGTATATTAATTTATCTTTTAATTTTTTTGCATAACGTTAAAACAGCAATTAAACATTTCTATTTTTGGTCTAAACACATACAAATGTAAATAACATTTAAAAAAATTGTACTACAGGTCTAAATTTATCCAACACTCGTGAAAAAAACTAGACAGGAGCGGAGACCACATTACCCACCCGTCTCAGCGGAACTTTGGCGGCCCGCCAGGAGTGGATTGTATCTCCTTTTTATTGGTTTATAGCAAGGGCGATGGAGGGGGCAGGGTATGGGTTCCGATCTGGGCGCTGATACTTTATGAAGATAAATTTGTGGCATAGCTCATGAAATCCCATTACATTCCAATCCCACTCGTCCCAAACGACTTTTGATTACTGCTTCAAATGTTCCTTTCCCTATGGCCAGCCCCGTAGTGTGAAAATTCCACAGCAGGGGGCAGGCATTCTACAGCAGGGACCAGGCAATAGCAAGGGGGCGGGCAGGAAATAAATTTTACTAAGTAGAGCAAAGAAGCAGAAGGGGCCAGACAAAACGCAGGGGGGCGGGGCCCGTGGCCGCACGCTACGGGCCTGTCTATGGCCCATATTACTGCAAAATTTTATGTTATAAATGTACCTTTAATGTTTTTTTTTATTCCTAATACAATCTAAATAAAGCTGGTCTCATTTAATGTTTTAATAGCATGGCATTAGTAATTATTTCAGACGCATCTCTGTCGTCGGGGACTCGTCAGAACACATTTCTATTTAATCTGTTCATGCCTTGAAAGGAAAATGTGTCTTAATATCTTTGTACGCGTCTGTACTCTGCTTAAGACCACGAAGACCTAAGATAGACTCAACGAAATCAGATGTTATATATAACCCATGGGTTGGCTCTGCAATAATGAGTATTATCTATGGGGCCTGGGGGCGGGGGGTGGGGGGGGCTATGTAGAGTGTCATATTCATATGTGGTGGGGGGGCAATAGCCGTGAGTTTAGGCCATTTAGCAGAGGTGACCACTCGTGAGGCCATCTGGTTTTTGTATTGTTGGAAAATATTTTCGAGTGCCGCACCATATAGACTGTCTATTCAGTGAAGCGAACAAAAGGCTAAATAATAGAAATAAACAAGTACAAGTTTATGGATATCCACTTGAACCTCATATAAGAGCCACATTTGATGGGAGGTAGATGGAGGTACGAGTAGAAAGACACGAATGCCCGTATTTTGGCACCACTGGGTGTAAAATAAAACAAGAGTTTTATATTTACAATAACAATCAAACTATTGAGGAAACCTTTTAAAATAAATTAAGTAGATTTTTTGGATGTTGTAAGAATAGCTTATATTTTGACTTACCTGGTTGTTGTCGTCCCTGTCTGCGACGTTATCTCTGGGTTGTTTGAAGTGGTGAACGACGATACCGTTGTATTATTGTCATCTGGAGGTTTTATAGAAATCTCTGGTCTGTTTGTGGACGACAATACCGTGGTATTACTGTCATCTGGAGGTTTTATAGAAATCTCTGGTCTGTTTGTGGACGACCATACCGTTGAACTAATCAAAGTATAATTCGATGTGGTTTCATAATCAATGTCATATGCTGTGAAAAACAAAAGAATAAGAAATTACTGTTTTTTTTTTGTTTGCTTTTTATTTATTTATTTAATTATTTATTTTTGAAATAGCTGTTTATATTACCCGGCGTTTCCCGGGAAATCGAAGTGCTATAGGTCGATATTTCTGAATCGTTTAATACGTTTTTTTTTCCAGCTAATTAGGTTGTTAACAAGTACGTGAAAAAGCACAGAATTAATCGACAAGAACGCAGACATAAACGAAATAATATGTACATTTACAAAAGCGAAAAATATTTGTGCTACAATGTATACGTAAATATGTCGACCTGGGGGGGGGGTCCCTGGCTCAAGCTCCGGTGATGACCAATGGATATTTCAGGTCATCGTTTATCTCCCGTGTTGCCTCTATGGCCATTGCACCATTGGTAATGTTGGGGTTGAAAGAAGGACACCATACAAACCGTCCCATTAGTTGTTTTTAGGATCTAAGAGATTTCATCCCACCCTTACATGGACGTCACAAACGAGACTGTGATCGGCATTGAACAAATCTAAAAGCAATAGCAGTTGCTATAAATAGTTATGGATTGATATGTTAAAATGGGTTATAGTTCAAAGGTTATTTCCTTTTTTCGGCCTGAAAATAGCCACTCTATTATTTGAATAAAAAACCTATATATGCGAATAAACGAACAAATAAAAATATTATTATAGGCTATAATAAATGATAAGAGGATGAGAACAACGTTAAAACAGGTCACCTGTTTTTTACCTAAGAATTTTGAAATCTATCTATCTATCTATCTATCTATCTATCTATCTATCTATCTATCTATCTATCTATCTATCTATCTATCTATCTATCTATCTATCTATCTATCTATCTATCTATCTATCTATCTATCTATCTATCTATCTATCTATCTATCTATCTATCTATCTATCTATCTATCTATCTATCTATCTATCTATCTATCTATCTATCTATCTATCTATCTATCTATCTGGGCTGACTTAGAAATATGTGACACCCAGCTCTCACTTAGTTTTGAACCCAGGACGTTCCGGTTAGCAGTCTAGAGCTTCACGAAAACATCCATCCCGAGCCTAATTTTATGCAAGACATCCGTTAAATGTTTCTTTGTTCTACACAAGAACACACAAAAGTACACAAACGCACATACAACTACACAAGAACAAGTATAAAAGTACCCAGGTGCACATACAACTACACAAGAACAAGTATAAAAGTACCCAGGCGCACATACAACTACACAAGAACAAGTATAAAAGTACCCAGGCGCACATACAACTACACAAGAACAAGTATAAAAGTACCCAGGCGCACATACAACTACACAAGAACAAGTATAAAAGTACCCAGGCGCACATACAACTACACAAGAACAAGTATAAAAGTACCCAGGTGCACATACAACTACACAAGAACAAGTATAAAAGTACCAAGGTGCACATACAACTACACAAGAACAAGTATAAAAGTACCCAGGTGCACATACAACTACACAAGAACAAGTATAAAAGTACCCAGGTGCACATACAACTACACAAGAACAAGTATAAAAGTACCCAGGTGCACATACAACTACACAAGAACAAGTATAAAAGTACCCAGGTGCACATACAACTACACAAGAACAAGTATAAAAGTACCCAGGTGCACATACAACTACACAAGAACAAGTATAAAAGTACCCAGGTGCACATACAAATACAAGTGTATACCAGTAAGAATATTGCTTTTTCGCCGTCTTCTGCGCATAGATAGCTTTGACCCAGAAAGGATGAGATTTTATTGCCATAGCCCTAACTTCATAGATTGTTGAGAAGAGTGATACGGTAGGCAACATCCCATCATAGGCTGTAGAGTACAAGAGCCCAGAGGAACTACAAGGGTTTTAGAGCCATTGAAAGAAGACATTATTTTAAAACATGATAGAAATACAAAAAGATAGTTAACACTTGAAGTATAGTTTAGTAGTAGTAGTCCACACGCAGTGATTTATGTACATCATAACTTTGTCAAAGTAATGTATACAATGTGGTATATTCATAGACGATAACTGAGTCACTCACCTTCAAAAACATACGTTGCACTAAACTCTATTCGTTTGCCAGATTTCGGAACATGGATAACTGATAGGGGGTTTCCTTTGGTAATAATGTATAGTGTGCAATGAGATATTTCGGTCCAATTGTGAAAGTCATTCGATACTTTGAAAACTTCAATATCACAGGAATCTAATTTTCCACTTTCAGTGACGCTATCAATGCTGAAATAAATATCAAAAGCAAAATCTTTGGTTCACTCGTGCTTTCAATTTATGCAATGAGGGACTGTTACATTTTGATTTTTCAGACTCGTTAGATGGTACGTACTCTTATAACTCTCTCCTTGTCCTCGTTAGTACGCGATGATTGCGAATACCCTTTACCAGCGCATCGGATTTAGTTGTTGAAAGTGGTAGCGGTATGACGTGACAGAGATTTTATAATGCTTCTCCCAAGCTTGCCTAGCCATACTTATGAGTCACTATCGATTGACCAATGCCACCTGAGTGTATAGTTTGAGGGCGCTGTGTTGACCAATGCCACCTGAGTGTATAGTTTGAGGGCGCTGTATTGACCAATGCCACCTGAGTGTATAGTTTGAGGGCGCTGTGTTGACCAATGCCACCTGAGTGTATAGTTTGAGGGCGCTGTATTGACCAATGGCACCTGAGTGTATAGTTTGAGGGCGCTGTATTGACCAATGCCACCCGAGTGTATAGTTTGAGGGCGCTGTATTGACCAACCGCATTCTGCATCTATTTCTCCCAACATAGAGTCTGATGTCCGTGTGCGCCGAAACGGTGACTTAACGACCAAAACACTAAGAATCACATCAAATTATACGAAAGTAATTTTACAAACAAATTCCTTTAGCTCCCCCTACCCCCCCCCACACACACACAAACAGAGAAAAACAACATTAAAACACCAAGAAATTATTATTAACTTGTAGGAAATATTTAAAGCTAAATTCCTTATTCATTAAATATTAGTACCGAAGTATCAATGTAAAGTTTTATCATTGAAGCAATTTAACCTTCTTCGGCTGGCCCGCGGAACCGGCCTCGCGGTTGGATTTAGACCGTGGGCCATAGTTTGACCGCCCCACCCCACCCCCGCCAGCCTTACAGTAAGGACTATTCTCTGGTATAGAAAGTTTTAAAAAATTTCACTCGGCCTAATGCATTTTTCGAAAAGTAAAAAAAAAAAAATACTTCTTATATTCAAGGGACCCCGCTATCTCAGTAATGGTTCGGCCCTGAACCCACCTTCTCCCCTCCACCTCCTCTGCCTTTGGAGAGCTGAAAGTGTATATTCAGGTATCATAAAACTATATGTAGTTTGTTTTGTTAATATTGGACATTACCTTAAACTTATCCTCTTGGCGACAGGAGCACTGATGTTCCATTGGCAAGGGAACGGGTCGAGGTCGATGTCACGATATCCGGCACTTCTAATAATTCCAGGGGCAGTTCTGAGATTTCGTTCACCGCATGGGGCTGAAAGCAAATAATGCAAGTCAATGAGATGCGCACATCATGGAGAAGATTATTATGATTTAGTGATAACTACTGGTGAGTTTATTTTAAGGCACTTTACACTACAGGGATTGCCAGCTTGTCAGAGACTCTATTGATGACCACTCGAAAGAATTAAATGTATATAATTGACTGATAGAAGGCAAATTATACCCCCTTGCCATTCTGGGCAAGTGTAAGGCCAAGAAATGTGTTGACCAGCTTAAATACAGCACAAATACAGCAAAAATACAGCACAAGTACAGCATAAATACAATAGTCCTAGTATCTGAATTGTTTAAATGTTACTCTTTGCGAATGACATCTTGACATTTTACGATAAGCGAAAAGAAAAACCGACAAGACGAAAACATGATAAATGTCGTCGAAATTCTTTTTACTTCTATATTGCTAATTTGGAAATTGAACATTTAGCACGATATTACTGAATAACTTGCTTCATGGTGGAAAGCTCTTGCATGATGGACCTCAAGCTTTATACTTTGCTACGAACAATTACAAAAGTTTTGGTTTCGCGATAAATGAAGCAGAATATTTAACTCTTTAAATGTTTGTTTAATACATATTTATACATAAATTAATATGTATATATATATATATATATATATATATATATATATATATATATGTGTGTGTGTGTGTGTGTAAAAATAATTTAGCATGTATGTTGGCTTAAGAAAAAACAACTTAGAAATAGTCAAATAACCTACTTACAAATAAACAAATGACCTACTTATAAATTAAACAAATGACCTACTTACAAATAAACAAATGACATACATACAAGTAAACATATGACCTACTTACAAATTAACAAATGATATACTTACAAAAATGACCTACTTGCAAAAATGACCTACTTAAAAATAAACAAATGACCTACTTACAAATTAACAAATAACCTACTTACAAAAATGGCCTACTTACAAATAAACAAATGGCATGCTTACAAATAAACAAATGGCCTGCTTACAAATAAACAAATGGCATGCTTACAAATAAACAAACGATCTACTTACATTCAAAACGATAGGACAGTACGAATTGATTTCCTTTCATCCCTCGATCTGATGTAAACAAAATCTTGAGATAGTTTCCTGTGCTTTGAATATCAGCAGGAATTGTTTTGCAACCGCAGAATCTGCTCGATTCTGAACTGATTGGGTTTACATTAATGAATACTGAAAAGCAGCCGTAATCTTCTTCACTTAGGCAGAAGCTGAGAAAGCTGAAATGTACACAACAAGGGTGTTTTTTTTTTCTTTTAATTCCATCCATTGTTTAGCATGCATGTGTCTGGTTTTTAAAGGTTTTATAGTATATATGTAACTACAATATATTTGTGTGCTTGTGTATAGTTTTGTATAATTTTAAGAGCTTATTTGTGACTACAATATATTTGGTTACGCACAAAATCATCAGTGCCAGATTAAGCCCCTTGGATGACCTAAGCATTAAAGCCCTCTAGTACCCTCCGCCCGTTGTTTCATGGGAAAAAAATGTACAGTAAAACGTCTAAAAAATTGGCTTATAAGTTTCTATATACATAATATTCATTCCCACTCTGCGTTAATTCGAAAACGGAAAACAATAATTCAAATTGGCGTCTTGCTCGCGTCTCGATTCGATAATTCTTTTTGAAAAATCTATAGTTTTAAATAGTTTCTGTGGTTTTTATTATGAAATGTCAAACGTAAACAATAGTAATAATCAAAAATCTCCGACGATAGGACTAGCGAGCGCGTTTTCGTATTTAATTTCGAAAATAAAAATCTTTTTTAAAAGTCAATATAATATTAAAAAAAAAAAGAAACTCTGCAAATTTCTATTGAAATTAAGTTCTCAGCTTTTATAATAATTTTTTTTTAATAAATAGGCCTTTGATTTATTTTAAATTACAAAATGCCTAAAACTAAGTCAAACGGAAGTGAAAAAATAAACGAGCAATTTTTTTTTTTCAATAATACATTAAAATTATCACTTCGTTCGTGTGATGTTGTGGCTGAATGGGTAAGCAGCTTCAGGTTTTATTTTTTTATGCCGACTATCCAGGTTCGATTCCTCTCAGAGAGATCTAAAAATTTTTTTTATTTTTTTCCCCCCAGAATGAATCCTTTTATTTGTTTTAATGAAAAGTAACTAATTAGATCTCTTTTACAATTGTGTATTGAAATAATTTATTTTTAGGATGTTGTAAGAAAAAGAAACAAATAACTAATTAGATTTTTAATTATTTCATAACTTAAAAACAAAAAAATATTTTGAAAATTTGTATCAAAGCTGAACACAGAGGCGTACCTTGGGTGGGGTGAGGGGGTCCGAAATCGAAAGTCCCGCCGGGTTCCAGCTTGAGGGGAGCCCCCAAAAAATTTTTTACATTAAATATTAAGTACATAATCTCATGTCTTGGTATCGAACGTCAAAATGCAGGGGCCCCAAAAGAGGCTAAGCCCCCCCGGGCTTACAATAGTCTATCTCTATGGAAAGGCTTTGTAGGGTACAGCTAGTCATATATAATAATACTCATTTCCAGTGTGCGTTAAATCGAAAGTAAAGAATTAATACAACAGTATTCCAGTTTAAAATACAACCATGAAAAAAAATCGGATCTGCCCGAAACCAAAAAATAACCTAGCCTGCCGATCAAGCCTAAGGGGGATATAACTCTATGCAAAGGCTTTGCAGGGTACAGCTAGTAATTACATATTAGGGGAGGTTCATCAATAATTTCGGCGACTCCCCGCCATCCAAAGTAAAATTAGTTCAATTTTACCCCCCCCAAGCCTAAAAATAGAAATTTGTAAAAAAACATCAAACTAACATCCTTCACAGTGCCGGCCTTAGACATTTTTGTGATATAGGCAAGGACAAAAATGCCGCCCTCTTTAGTTTCATTTTTCTAAAAAAACTCTATAAATGCTATTTATTTTGAAGTAAATCCAAATTATGAAAATAAAAATATGATGTATTTATAGCAGGCCCGTAGCGTGCGGGGGGGGGGGGCGGGGGCGGGCCCCCTGCGTTTTGTCTGGCCCTTCGTGCTTATTTGTTCTACTTAGTAAAATGTATTACCTGGCCCCCCTGCTATTGCCTGGCCCCTGCTGCAGAATGTCTGACCCCTGCTGTAGAATTTTCACGCTACGGGGATGATTTATAGTTTTATTACTGGTCTTCATTCTTCATAACAAATTTTTAAAATTTGGCAACTTTATAAAAGTTAAATAGTTTTAAGTATACGTAGTGTATTTAGGAAGTTTTTTTTTTTTTGCTAAGTTAAAAAAGTAATGAAAAATAAAAAAAAAAATGAAATGTCATGTTTATTAAGCATTAAAAAGATTAAAGAGAATTCAAGAAAAATCTGCTTTTCTAGCTTTTGCAGAGGCAAACTCTTCAATTACCTCGGTCAGATCCAAATCTTCTGCAATTGTTTTCTCTATAGATATTGTAGCAAAACCAACCAAACGATGCTGAGACATGGTAGAACGAAGATATATTTTTATGAGTTTGAGCGAAAAGCTTCTCTCTGCACTCGCCACTGTTATCGGGAGTGTACGCAAAATTCGCAATGTCACGTACACTTTCGGAAAAAGAGCAACCAAGCCCATTCCCCATAGATAGTCTAATATAACTCTAGAGCGTGATTTTTTTGTAATTCTCCTTGTATAAGCCAATAATTCATCATACAGTTCTGAAGCATTGTCTGCTGCAGGCCCGTAGCTAGGTCAAAGTAAGCAGGGGGGCACCAATACCCAGCAAGGGGGGCACCAATACCCAGCAAGGGGGCACTCCATACCTAGCGAGGGGGCACGGCCCCCCAGTGCCCCCCCCCTGGCTACTGGGCTGGTCTGCTGAATCTTCGTTTTCAGATGTTAAAGCTAATTGAAGGTCCATGCAATCTGTGAAAACCTCTCTTTTATCACATTTCTCCAGTTTTTAATGTCATACAAAAATCCCAATAAATCACTTTGAGATGTTAACTGCATACATCGATCAATAACTGATTGAATTGCGGTATCCAATATCTGGTTAAAAAATTTACTCTGAAATTCATTCCTGGCTCGAGAATTGGATCATCTGAAACTTCATAGTCAAATTGTCCCTTTCTTAGTCGAGATCTTATTTGTATTTCCGTAGGTAAATTGCACTCAATATCAAATTCTTCAGCCAATGATTTAGCTGTTGTAATTGCTTTAGCAAAACCTTCATCTGTTCTATAATTCTTGAGCACAGTTTTAGTTGCATTCAATTGTTGAATTGATTTCTTTAAATCAAGATCTTTTTCTTGAAATGTTTTGCTAGATATATTGATATCAAATAAAACATCATACCAAATCACTAATGAACAAATAAACTTGAAATCGAGTATTTTTTGTGCAATTCCCTTAGCTTCTGCACGGGACTGGGTTCCACGTGGTCCAGAAAGTGAAATGTCGTCAGCAATTGAAACGAGTGCATCGTAAATTTCAACTGTTTGGTATCGAATTGCCTTCACAGCATTAACTCGACTTTCCCAGCGTGTTGCGCATAACTTTTTAACAGTTAAACCTGCTGCCTCTTTGTTTTTGACATATTCTAACAATACTTTCCAGCGATGTGTTGATGTAGAAAAAAGGTGTATATATTTTGAATTACCTAAAAAAAAACCGTACTGCTTCCAAACAACAGTTTACGGCATCATTCACCACCAAATGCACATTGCATGGGACATAAAATGCTCTTCGATTTAGCTCTTTAACTCTTGCTTGGACACCATTATGTATTCCCCGCATGTTCGCTCCGTTATCGTAGCATTGTCCCCTCATATCATATAGACGAATGCCCGAATCTAACAATCTTTAAGTAAAATTTCCACAATACTTGCACCTGTAGATTTTTCAAGTTCTACGAATCCAATGAAGTGTTCATTGATAGAAACTTCTGATTGTTTGTCATTTGTCAGCAATGGTCAGCAATAACTTCAACAAATTTCAAAAAAATTCCTTTATGAGGTGTATATAACCGATCAGACTGCCCTCTCAGGGGGTAAATTTTGAACTCCATGTACTCTGACCAAAGATATTCTTTCTAATACATCTTTCCAGTGTTTTGCTTCACAATTTATAAGGCGCTGATTCACGTAATCATAGTTTTATTATTTGTTATCCTCATTTTTAGTTCTTTTCAATCATGATAACTGGTTAAATGATCTGGAGATTTTTCATGATGCTGCAATATACTTGACATATTTTTCCGGTCACAACTGCCATGTGTTGCTAAGGCAGATTTACTCCTGTTATATAGTCTGCAGCAAAAACAATATACCTTATCTACTGACGTAGAATACATCAACCATTTCCTTTTTAAAGTTTCTCCGTTAGCCAGTTTTCGTGTATAGTGGTCATTAGAAAATTGTCTCCCACTCACACTTTCATCTTTTGGATAACTAGACTCAAATTTGATTTGCTTTGGATCATGCTGAATAAGAAAACAACGAATATTATCACTTATATCTGGCCATTTAGCAGGATCCTCCATTATATCTGAATCTAATTGTGTTAAATGCAACAGAAGAAAATAATTTTGAAAATAGTGATGTCATAATATTGATATAATAAATTAAGATAGAGCGTTAATCCACGTGACTTATTTGTTGTCGCCACTCTAAGCAATTTTGTGCTCTTATTTAATTCTACACTTTCTCAAATTTATTTATTTTATTTTTAATTATTATATTTTTGATTTTGTTTTATTTTGCTGAGATTTGCCGCTCCTTGAAATAATGCCACTCTAGGCAGCTGCCTATATCGCCTATACCTAAAGCCGGCACTGATCCTTCACATACATAGCAAGTTTCAACACAAACAGGAATCCTGAAATAATATATATCAGAGCTCGGCTCTTTAATGACAGGAATCCTGAAATAATATATATCAGAGCTCGGCTCTTTAATGTCTTGTCTGACTCCCAATGGGCCAGTTCTTTTAATAATTTAATAACTTTTATTTACGAAAAAAACCTGATATTCCGACTTTTGGACTGCTCTTAAACTATGTTTGACTGTATACAAACATATTCCGTGCGGCTAACAATCATCTCATGTATTTATCTCAATATTTATTTTTGATGCAGCTGGCTTTCTTCGTTCAAAAAAAAAACAAAAAAAAACTATAACAACAATTAACATGAGGTAACTGAGATATTGACCTCGTCCTTCAAATGTTTATTGCCCAACTGTAAACAGGTTTACAGAAAATGCCAATTATTATTTTCTTGCTTGGCATGTAGGACCAGGACAATTAAAAAATGTCTCGCAATAGTCAAAGAAATGACCATATTGATCTGTTTCGAATTATATACAGACATGAAAAACTAATTTATATACAGGCATGTAAACTGATTTCATTGTGCATTACTGAGCAGATATTAAACATAAAAGCGTGTTTTCTCTCTAAAATTATCATTTTACTGTAAATACTTTCCCGAACAAGTCCCTAAAATGTTATCTCCCATCTTGTTTTCATTGTACTGTCCATAGTGTGAGATGTCCATGGATGGATGAGACGGAAACTCTTAGATCATATGAATCACATACGGGACGGTATATTTTACAAACATCTTTTTACTCAAAATAAACTAAACTTGATTACTTTCGTTTAAGTTATGTAGAAATGAGGGGGTTGGGGTTTGGGGAGATTGCGTAACTAGGTGGGGGGGGGCGCAGGGCAGGGGAATTCCAACCTGAGAAGCACTTACCATATTTTAAAGACTATAACGCGCACCCAGTTTTCGGACTATAAGACCACGCACCCTCATGTTATCCCCGGTTTGAGTTCGTGGGGGGGGGGGGGAGGGCGGCTTAAAGTCAGAAATACGGTACTTTCGCGTAATTTAGGGGCAGTAGTTCACCATTTTAATTTCACATGACTAAGGGGGGGTCATCTTTAGATTCCATCCCAGGATCCACTTACCCTAGTTTCGCCATTATCTGTGGCTGGTCGGAGGTGGGGAGATATATAATGCATACAATGAACTCACTAATATTAAATTAGTGATTACGAAATAAGATAAACTAATAGAACAGGTAAGGAAAGCCAACTATGATCAGGGCGTTGAGGAAAAGGGGACACATCTCCTTAGGTTTAGCTTAAACCTTAGATTACGAAAATCTGACTAAACTAGTTGTAAATAGAATGGCCACTTTTGGTGGAGATGGTCTGGAGCCCAATCAGGGCCGTAGTTAGCTATTGTGGTATCTTTTAGAGCTACATTTTGCCCCCCCCCTTCCCACCCCCACAGATCTAAAAAGTGCTAAATCCTAACAATACAACATTTTTAACTACACATTTCATACGTCCTTTCTCTCGTCACTAAGAATAGGTCTATAATATTATCTGTAGCTGTGGTAATGATCTCATTACAGCTTTTTGCCACTTTTAAACTTTCAAGCATCACATCTAAAACGTTCTTAGATACGTCCGTACTTTGCAGTGACTTAAACTTTCAAGCATCCCAGCTGAAACGCTCTTAGATACGTCTATAATTCGCAGTGCCTGACTTGCTGATTTAGTTAATTATTGACAGCATACGTTTCGCGGACGACAGATAGACAAAGCCTTATGTAATAGGTGTAAGTCCCGTCCCCTTGTTAAGGATAGCCGACCTGACTTTTGCCTAGGATCCCCAAATTTGTTTCCACCCCTCCCGCCCGGAGTTTTATTTATTTCATTCTGCAAACATTATAAAAATTGAAAGTTTCTTTGTTTGGCCATTTCACGAAAATAAAGTCTTGCGAATTGATTCAAAAGAAAGATTCTATTGGAGATAATCTATTTCTGATATTTTTCAATGTGAACTGGTTAAATATCTACTAATTTAGATTTACCCTGTTTGTAAATACATGTCTACAATTAAGTTAAAAGTTTCAAAGTTTGTATTTTCCTACGCTCAATTATTATAACTTGTTATTCAAAATTTCAATATATATATATATATATATATTTATATATATATATATATATATATATATATAAAGAGGGGGAGAGAGAGAGAGAGAGAGAGAGAGAGAGAGAGAGAGAGAGAGAGAGAGAGGTTCAACACGTGTCCAAGCATAAATCACTTCTATTTCTCAAAAAAAAATAACAACCTTGGTTGTGTGATTTGTATTAAACCGTACCTTTCAATAATTGTATTAAACTGTACCTTACAATAATTGTATTAAACTGTACCTTACAATAATTGTATTAAACTGTACCTTACAATAATTGTATTAAACTGTACCTTTCAATAAGTGTATTAAACCGTAACTTTCAAAAATAATTGTATTAAACCGTACCTTTCAATATTTGTATTAAACCGTACCTTTCAATATTTGTATTAAACCGTACCTTTCAATATTTGTATTAAACCGTTCCTTACATTAATTGCATTAAACCGTACCTTACATTAATTGTATTCCGTTTTGGTGCATAAATATTCCATTGACAAGTAATTGACTTTATGTTGTCTGCCAGTTTCGAGCTGTCTATTACGCCAGGTGTGTTCAGGTTAACTTGACCGCAAGGAGCTGTAATAAAAAAATAACATTTTAGAATTAAGTCGTAAGTCTATCTTTATGTTTTACATTACTTCTAGCCAATAATCTATGAGGGACACATTAAACAGTAAAGCTTTCAAAGTTCCTTAACTACGTCATTACGATCTAGAACATTTTATGCCCCCCCCCCCCCAACCTGTCAACATTTTTCAAACATGATAGACAAAATCGACAAAAAAAAACGTAAGAAAATTATTTATCGCAAATGTTATACTTAAATGGAGTAAAATCTATGATAAAAAGGCAACATAGTAACGTATGTAGTGTTGTATATTGTACTTGAGTTAATTAGCAGAGGCGTAATGAGAGTGTTGTAAATCAAAGCACATATAAGGGAGGGGGAGTGGCACCATAACATATACATATATACATACACACACAAATGCACACTTAATCGAATACAATATCTTGTCATAGATAATCATCTTCATGCGAATGGAGCAACCGTGATTACTTCATCTCTTTCTTTTAGTTGACATATCTATCTAGCTCTATCTAGCTCTAACATTTTGTAGCCTATATATGTTTCCCTAAAATTAAAAAAAAGCACCACTTTGAATGGGTGTATTATGAAAGCATCAGTGCGCAAACCTTTTAGCCACAAGTGTCCATTTATTTGAAGGTAATTACGTCATCAATGAGATCATGGCCTCACCATTTTTATTTCAGCCTCCCCCCCTCCAATTTTCAGCTAATTCATTGTGACCGAATCACACTATTTGAAGTCAACAATGTTCACGTTGTTGATTGCGCACATTATAATATCTAACAAAAATAAATGTTTTATTTTTTCCATGTGTGTTTATATCTTCCTTCAATAAATAAAATACCATTTCTCTAAAACTGTTCGTATATCTCACTGTCCCAGCTATATTTTGAACGAGGTGGCATTTTCATGACACCATCGAAGTCATTAAAACTAAACAACGCAACAGGCTGACGGGTTATTATATGTGCTAGACGGGTTATTATATGTGCTAGACGGGTTATTATATGTGCTAGACGGGTTATTATATGTGCTAGACGGGTTATTATATGTGCTAGACGGGTTATTATATGTGCTAGACGGGTTATTATATGTGCTAGACGGGTTATTATATGTGCTAGACGGGTTATTATATGTGCTAGACGGGTTATTATATGTGCTAGACGGGTTATTATATGTGCTAGACGGGTTATTATATGTGCTAGACGGGTTATTATATGTGCTAGACGGGTTATTATATGTGCTAGACGGGTTATTATATGTGCTAGACGGGTTATTATATGTGCTAGACGGGTTATTATATGTGCTAGACGGGTTATTATATGTGCTAGACGGGTTATTATATGTGCTAGACGGGTTATTATATGTGCTAGACGGGTTATTATATGTGCTAGACGGGTTATTATATGTGCTAGACGGGTTATTATATGTGCTAGACGGGTTATTATATGTGCTAGACGGGTTATTATATGTGCTAGACGGGTTATTATATGTGCTAGACGGGTTATTATATGTGCTAGACGGGTTATTATATGTGCTAGACGGGTTATTATATGTGCTAGACGGGTTATTATATGTGCTAGACGGGTTATTATATGTGCTAGACGGGTTATTATATGTGCTAGACGGGTTATTATATGTGCTAGACGGGTTATTATATGTGCTAGACGGGTTATTATATGTGCTAGACGGGTTATTATATGTGCTAGACGGGTTATTATATGTGCTAGACGGGTTATTATATGTGCTAGACGGGTTATTATATGTGCTAGACGGGTTATTATATGTGCTAGACGGGTTATTATATGTGCTAGAGCCGCCCCCCCCTCCTCCCCCTCCCCCTCCCCTTCTTACGACAATGGCATTTTAAATGTTCAAACAATCATTGCCAATGAACATAATGTCCCAACATTCCTGGAGGGGGAAATATATGGGCAGGTTGATAGTTCAACCAACTTAAGTATTAATATTCCCTTGGTTTTGTATTAATTAATGCATATACATGTTTAAACTGATCAGACCCGTATCAGTTCATTTACTTGAATAACGTTTATATTTTATTTATGTTAGGTCATCTGAACACTCCATCAATTCAATTGAATAACCAATGGTAAGTAATTATTTGTTGATATGAAATTGTAGACGACAAGGTTTGTACAATTGAAAGAATACGACTGGCCTATATTACAGTGTAAAGGCACATATACTTGTATAGCCTACCAGCTACCAATCATAGTGCTAGAATATGACATATGACCTGCAATCACACTGAATTTTGGTTTTTATTAAACATGCTTCTGTAAAATAGAGAACAAAATTGCCTGTTCAGTCCATTTTCAAATATTCTGCCATACGTTCATAAAGATGAAATAAAAAATATTGTCTTTTGTACTTGTAATATTAAAGGGTCATGTAAAATTTAAGGGTCATGTAACATTAAAGGGTCGTGTAACATTAGAAGGTCATGTAACAATAAAAGGTCATGTAACATTAAAGGGTCATATAAAATTAAAGGCTCACATAACAATTAAGGGTCATGTAACATTAAAGGGTCATATAACCGTAAAGGGTCATATAACAATAAAGGGTCATATACAATAAAGGGTCATATAACAGCTTTATTCTTGTGGAGGGGTACACTTTCACTGTTATTGTTTGTGGCGTACCTTGATATCGAATTCGAATCAACACAACAAACGAGTTAAGAGTAAAAAAAAAATCAATAGTTTGAAGATGATGTTTAATATTTGACTAAATTTACACAGTTGAATCTTGAATCCAAACTAATACCAGGACATCTTCTCTAACTAATCTTTATATCAAAACTCATCTCCTTTCTTAAGTCAAATCCAACTCCTAAGTTCAACTGATAACACTCCTTCTGATGACGATACACAGGTATTCAAGTCATGCTCATTCTTTCTACTCATTGGAAGATCAATCAAAACACTGTACGACTAAACAAGGATTATTCTGTTCGTCTGTATCGTGGGTTCTTAACAATACCAAAAAAAAAACAACAAACATGCACACCGCGCATATATGCTCACATGCAAAAGAGATGGTTATGAAATGTAGCAGCACCGCACATTGAAGTGTGTAGTCTGTTTCAAAAGATCTCTTAGTGCGCGGAAAGTATTGTGATACTATATCCAAAACAGCCCATTTAGTACCATAATTAAATTTTCATTTTCGCATATGCTGGTATGTCGTTCAAGTTTGTTGACAACGATTGACTAAGTTTATAATTGGTCATTCGTAGTTTACAAAATGCTGGAATGAAATTATTTCAAGGGCTAGAGACATGATAAAAAGATACATGTATAAGAACTATTTTTAGAGAACAGAGAAAAAATGTGTTAAGCACATTAATTAATGGCAGACAAAAGATAAAGGAATCGATCTTACAAAAGAATTGAATAGTTAAAATCATTCATTGTTAAGGTTATTGCACGTTTGAGAACTGTTGGGGAAAGAGGAAGTGAACAGGGGTTCTAAAGTTTCAACCACACAGACCGCCACAATATCTAGCTACGGCCCTACATGTCTGTCAATAAATCTTTTGTGGTCCACTGTCGATCCTTTGTTAGCTTTACATCAACAGACAGCTTATCTTACCAGGTAAAACTAACGAAATTAATATTTTTTAGCCCAAGGTCAAGACTGACTGTGTCTTTATTGTACAAGTCCAAATTGACATATATATTTGCCTAGCCCAAGGTCAAAAGGACAGATATTTCGCCTAGCCCAATGTCAAATGAACAAGTCTTTCGCCTAGCCCAGCGATGCTAAAATACTGGCCCATTGGGCCAAATTTGGCCCTTTATGATAATTTTTGGCCCCCACAAGTTTAAAAAAAATAACATCACATTTGGCCCTTAAGATTTTAAAGAGTGCACCCATTGAGCTATAGTTAAAATTGAAATCCATTTTAAAAGGATGTGTTTCTTTGTTACGTTTTCTATGTTTTGGGCTCTATGTAAAATTAGGTACTTCAATAAGAAAATTCAAAATATTAATATAAAAGTTTAATTGCCATGTTAAAAAAAAACAACTTCCGGTACTTCCAACATATATCGATACAAAGATAGAAAATCACAAGTAATCATCATATAACTTAAAAATATGTACTTTAATACATGTTTTCCACATAGTTTTCTTTAAAATGCTAGAAATACACAATCACGTAACCAAACAGCACTGTGTAACCATGTTTTTATTATACCGTTTCCGGAGCTGTTGAAAACATTATGGGGAAATAGGATGATCGAAGTACCTAGTAAAATCGCGGCATTCTAGATTTAATTTTTGTTGTTGGGGGCCTCACCGTCAATTATTAATTAAATATTCACAGAAATTATTAAAAAATTAAAGTATCTGTAGCATTAAAAATAAATAAATTGAATATATCGAAGCTTTATTTCAAAAAGAAGAGATCAACATCAAATAATATTGATGAAATGTTCAAAAGAATGACCAAGAAAGCAAAATGATATTTTTGGCCCTCCAAATGTTTTTGGCAGACAATAATGGCCCACAGAAAAAAAAAAGTTTAGCATCCCTGGCCTACCCCAAGGTCATTATGATGGTATATAGAAGTCTCAAAAAATATTTTGTTTTTTTTTTCGTCCACTGGGGCTTTAGTCCGCTTGCTGGTTTTGCCTACACTCCGTTGGACACACACTATAGGGAAAGACCGTAATATCCCTAGATGGTGCTGCCACCTATACAAGATAGATCGACCCCCCCCCCCTTCTATATAAACGTATGATCATAGTTTAGTCCAGTGGTAGAATATATATATATATATATATATATATATATATATATATATATATATATACATATATAATGATATTTATTAATTGTTATTGTTCGCAGAATGCCACTTAACAGGCATATACTGAGAGCGAATGCATTTTAATCCAGTGGCAGTGCTTCTTTCAAATACGTTAGTCTAGCAGGCCCATAACGTGCGGGGGGGGGCGGGCACCCCCTGCGTTTTGTCTGGCCCCCCCTCTGCTTGTTTGCTCTACTTAGTAAAATTTATTTCCTGCCCCAGCCCTTCGCTATTGCCTGGCCCCTGCTGTTGAATGCCTGGCCCCTGATGTAGAATTTTCACGCTACGGGGCTGTAGTCAAGTATTCATTTATTTAGCAGATTTTTCTACTGTCAGTCGTTATAAGAAAACAACAACAAAAAACCTCATGCACGTGACAGATTTCACCACATAACTAAACATAAAGGTGTTGTGAAACTACGTTTTTTTTTATAGTAAATCCAGTATAAATATGTTCGAGTTTACTTGAATATATGCAGTAGTATATACTTACACTAATATATACTAATACATGTTATATTATATTATATTATATTATATTATATTATATTATATTATATTATATTATATTATATTATATTATATTATATTATATTATATTATATTATATTATATTATATTATATTATATTAATATTCATTACCTATTATTGTTGGCAGAATGATTCTCAGCAGACATACACTAAGAGCGAATAAAATTTATTTTGTATTCATTTTGTAGTGTTTTAGAATAAGAAAATATTGTTTAAAAACATTAAGTCCATTTAGACAATGAAAATCCACATTTCAACAGCAATTTAACAAACGTATCCACAACGTATATTATAAAACAATTTAATCCCCTCGTTGCTTGAGAGTTTCCATTCCTAAGACAAAGTAAGAAAGTCTTCTGTCTGTCTACCTGGCGCTATTGTTGTCCACAAGAGGTCTAAACGTTTATGACGTTCACTCTGCGCGAGAATGTAAAAAAAAAAACAACTCTGATTCATGACCTGTAATGGAGTCTCAAGGATCTCAGCGCTCCATTACCAGGTTCAGTAATATGCTAAAATATAAAATTGAGCGAAATGTGAAAGTGTGTGTGTGTGTGTAACTAGACTACTCCTGTTAATGGCGTCTTGTGTACAGTGTTGTGAAAAAAAAAATACTTTTAGAAGTGATAAAATAATCTGGTGCAATAGGTTGATTTTTTTATTCGCCTCAAAATTTATAAAATAAATAACAATTAAGAAAAGAAAAAATAATTAATGACCTTCATTATTAGAATTATTAGACAGACCTGTAAAGTATGGGTATTTTATCAGAAGACCCTTTAATTTGTGAATACTAGTTTAAAAGATCTTTTGTGCATCAATTTGTTTTTCTGTTCTAAATAAATAAATCAATAAAAATCCTCAATATAACTCTTAAATAATGAAAACACATGAAGTTTCTGTTTTTATTCAATTATCTATACTTATAAGACGCATTTTTTGTCTGTCTGTCTGTCTATCTGTCTGTTCCCTTATAACTCAAGATCCAGAAAAACAGATAACGTGAAATTTGTTACACATACACATAATTACATGGGGAAGGTTATAGGACAGGTTTCGTTTCATCTCGATGGGTAGTTTAATTGTAATTAATTTTTTTTTATTTTAGTATTTTACTATATTAAAGCAATCTCGACGGCGCCATAAATAAAATTCCTCTGTGACGTCATTTCCCGATTCGAATAGAATTTGCGCGCTGGTGCTGTATTGTGCCTTTGTGATGCAAAGAATTGTTGTTGTTTTTTCATGCTCCCTGATTTGTACAGTTTGAGGAAGATACAGGAATGAAGAAGGATTTTAGAAGAAGTGTGAAGCCATAATAATAAGTATATATATATATATATATATATATATATATATATATATAGAGAGAGAGAGAGAGAGAGAGAAAGAAAGAGAGAGAGGGAGAGGGAGGGAGAGAGATAAAGAGAGAGAGATAGGGGGGCAGGAGGAGAGAGAGAGGGAAGGAGGGTAGGAGGGAGGGAAGGAGGGGGAGAGAGGAGGGAGGGGGATGGACAGGGGGAGAAAAGGAGGGGGGAGAGAGGGGGTAGGGAGAGAGAGGGGGTAGGGAGGGTGAGAGAGGGTGAGAGAGGGGAGGGAGGGAGAGAGAGGGGGTAGGGGAGGGAGAGAGAGGGGAGGGAGGGAGAGAGAGAGGGTGGGAGAGAGGGAGGGAGAGAGATAAAGAGTGAGGGTCAGGGAGGGAGAGAGAGGGAATGAGGGAAGGAGAAAGGGGGAGAGAGGGGGAGGGAGAGAGAGGGTGGAAAGGGGAGGGAGGGAGAAAAGGGGGAGAGGGAGATGGGAGCAGGGGGGAGAGGGAGATGGGAGAGGGAGTAGGGGGAGATGGAAAGAGAAAGGAAGGGAGGGAGAGAGGGGGTAGGGAGAGAGAGAGGGGAGGTAGGGAGAGAGAGAGGTTGGGAGAGAGGGAGGGAGAGAGATAAAGAGTGAGGGGGGCAGGGATGGAGAGAGAGGGAATGAGGGAGGGAGGAAGGGGGAGAGAGGGGGAGGGAGAGAGGTGGAAAGGGGAGGGAGGGAGAAAGGAGGGAGAGAGGGGTTAGGGAGGGAGAGAGGGGAGGGAAGGAGAGAGGGAGGATGGACGTTGGGAGAGAAGGAGGGGGAGAGGGGAGAGAGGGAGGGAGAGGGAGGGAGAGGGAGGGAGGGAAAGGGAGAGAGGGGGAGGGAGGGAGGGAGAGAGAGAGGAAGGGAGAGAGGGGGTAGGGAGAAAACAGAAGGTAAACAGAAAACCTTATTTTAAACCCGGGCAAAGCCGGGTACTTGCAACTAGTAAAAACTATTTTATTTTAAGAACTATTCTATTTAATCAACAACCGTATTTCATAGGAACAGAGAATGTCAGAAAGTCATTTAATATTAAATTCTATGTCTTCATGATTTAAGAACTGTATAATTTCAGACTACTTCATCTAATGGCAGCCCATCACAATACTTTGAGCAGCAGTTCTCAGAATATATCAGCTGATGATCCGCAAAAATGTGTTGTTTTTTTTTACATAAAAACCGACTTTTTAAAAAAATCTGTATCAACCTGATTGAGCAAAACCAAGGTCATTTTCGGACTCAGGGCATCAAAATGAGTCTTAATTCAGCTGGAAAACCCAGGACGATTTTCAAAAAAATATTATTTGTTACCAGTGTTATCGATCATTTCAATTTATTGATAGCAGGATCGTCGCCAGAAAGCTTCATGAATCTATTTTTTTTTCTTTAGAAAATAAATAAATTTATCCAAGTCTTATCTAACAATAAGAGATATGGATGCAACGTCGTATTACTATACGGGCGTATGTTTAATGTATGTTGTGTTCAGAAAATTAAAATTAACAAAAAAAATCTTAATTATGTTTTTTTATATTATTGAATATACAAAATTTGTTTCTGTTAATGAGCACTAGATCAGGAAATAACATTGCAAATTGTAACAGAAAGTGAATGCTGCACCTTCAAATTTCGTGATATTTTTACCATTCCCTTTCTGAGGCGTAAAACTTTTTTTACAATTATTTATGATTGAGTGTCTTACTTGTGCAAAATATCCCCATCTCTTCATATGCGTAACGTAAAAAGTAAACAATCATTAAGGTGTGACATATCGCATGGACAACAACTGTAACAGATATTGCTAATTTATGTTTATTTTTTCAACATTTTTCAAAATCTATGCACAAAACAGCGTGGGACTAGGAAATACCAATTGCACTGGTTACTGCCAATATCGAGTCTTTGTAAATAGGGGCAGTGGTCCATCGTACCGATACCGCCCACGCAGTTAATGTAAGCAATGCAGTATATTACTGGATAAGGAATTTTTACTTCTCCTGCTGTGTTTTGACATTGTTCATTCAATTCTGTAAAAAAATGCATGTTTAAAAAAAAATATATTGGAAATCGGAAAAAAAAATAATGAATTTTAAAAGTAATACATAGTTAAATATCCTGGTAGACAGTAAATAAATAACTAAATAAATATAGTAGAAATAGAGGTAAAGACATGGATGCTTGAATAAAATGTATTAGAAATATACACACGAAATATTTATCAGGAAAGTGCGCATACCATGGAATGGCATTGTTAGATGTTTATAAAACAACCAAATAAATATATAAATAAAAAGGTACAGTACGATTCATTAGATTTTAGAATTAAACTATTTGTGAATATATTTTATTTATAGGACTTCCATTTTACAAAATATTACATCCCAATATTTACCTGCTTATTCATTTCACCCTGTAATGTACTCACCATCTTGCGTAAGAAATTCGAAATCTATTGGTGGCCTTGATGGTGTAGGATATGGACTCGTGTATGGCATTAAGATTTTTACTGGCTCTTCGCCAAGCACAAATGGATCAACACTGTATTATAAGATATAGACGGATAAAGATATTGAAACTTAAATTTTAAGAATGAGATGAAGGTACAAACAAACAAACACACACACACACGCACACACACACACACACATATATATATATATATATATATATATATATATATTAAAAAGTCGATTTGTAAAAAATTTCTTTTGGGGGGAACCTAGTACCTCGATAACGGGGCGGAGCTTCGACATTCTTCGTCAGCACTTTCCAATAAATTTTGGGGGAATTTTTTGCACCACTGTCTGTTGACGTCATCCAGGTCCAGAGACCAAAACATAACTCCTGCATATCCATTTTTCTTGACATACCTCACCTGAGTTTATACGCAAAAAAATACAATTTGCACATAACGGAATCATTCAGGAAATATCACATTCATATGCTAGCCTGGAGTATTTGGGTCTTATAACAATGGGTATGTCTTACCAATATAAACTTGACTTTGTCGCTAGGCTCAATTTAAGATCAGCTAAATTATATTTTTATTTTTGTTTATTTGGCCATGGGCTACTTCGATACCGTCATTGAGTGCAGACACATGTCTAATGCCATTACCTTCTCACGAATACTCTCTGCGTCATCGTATCCGGCCCACATTTTAGTCAGATGCAGGTAAGGACTGCCGTTTGTACGTCCAACATACCAACCATGCTCAATCATTTGGCAAATCTAATTGGAGATTACAATCGTCAGTTGATGAAAATGAGCACATAGCATTAAGTATTAATGTGATTTTGATCAAGCCGGTTAAAGTAACCACAAATTTGTTTGTGTAAATAATGAATTTGTAATCTTCTCAAAAGTACAAAATGTAATCTATTTTATTGTAAAGCACATACAATTTTCACATATAAATGTCATACTGTTTTCTTATCACGTTTTTTTTTCCTAATTGTACTGAAAGTCACTAGCCGCCAAATAAAGTTTAAATAAGTTATTCAGCGTATATGTATACACATGTATGTATATTGAATCCATGCATTAAAAACAGCATAACAAATTATATTACCTCGAAATATGAGAAAATTCCTGGTTTTCCAACACCATAACTCGGATCAGTTTCCTCAAAAGAATATTTTATTTTAGCAAGATTTCCAGTCGAATAATAACTTTGGCTATACATTGGGATCCCTACTACTAGCTTATTTTTAGGAACACCTTTCGCTAAGTAGAAATCGACAACCATTTTCTGTAAATTTTAGTTATGAAAAAATAGAACTATTGTGACATTTTTTCAAATTTAAAATGAAAGTTATAAATATACTTATTTTTTTTTTTAGAATTGTTATTACAAATGATTTTAATCTATAAATATTATAATTTGGCTTGTTTTATTGCAGGAATGTACGTCCTCTTCAACTCTAGTTAGAACTGTCACCAGAGTGATTTAAGTCAGTATTTTTTTGAAGCAATGCATAATATATTGTACTAGCTGTACCCTGCAAAACCTTTGCATAGTTATATCCACTTAGTCTTGATCGGTAGACTAGGTTATTTTTGGTTGCGGGCAGATCCAAATTTTCATGATTGTAGTTTAAACTGGGATTCTGTTGTATTCATTCTTTACTTTCGACTTAACGCGGAGCCCAAATAGCTTATATATATATATATATATATATATATATATATATATATATATATATATATATATATATATATATATATATTTATTATTGGTTTTATGAGCCCAGTGTCTAGTACAATAACCTGATTAGCACAAAGATTAAACAAGCCCTGCTTAACTTACACGGATTATATTAAGTAAATGTATTTAAAATATGGCAAACAATGTGAATATAATTCGCAATTAATATTCTAAATTCTATTTCTTTTAAAAGAAATAAACTTATGTAATAAAAAAATTAGCTGTAATTTAATTATGTACCTCTTGTTCAAGTAAAAAATGCCTCAAATGTTAAAAATGTAATGCAGGTCTAAAAGAGTTTTCTTCTAATATATGTATCGATAACTTAAAACTTTAGTACTTGCAGCAGTAAAATCTAGCATATTCTGAGAACAGCACATTCGACTATGATGTTTGGGATAATCTAAGTGTATTCCAAATATCGTACGCTGCTATACTAATAAAATCCAAATCTCTGCAGATATAAAAAAAAACATACATGAACTTTATGAGATAAAATGATATAGTCTCAAGTAATTTAATGACCTTAGTTTTATCGTCATCCCAACTTTAGTCTAAGTATATAAAAATAATGTAGTCTCTAGTAATGGTAGGATATATGGGTAGAGTTAATGAAACATATTATATTGACAATATTGTTGTAACTCACTGCCAACTGACCCAAGACGCTGCACCATTATCACCTGGACAGGTGTGTAAAAAGGAGATGGGGGTGGGTGGGGTGAAACACGTGCTGTTGCCCTTCCCTCATAACGATTCACCGAGAGACCAGTCACGTGACCTGGTTTGAGGGGGCGGGGATCTACTTCGGACTCTTTTGATATAAATTAGTGACCAGAGTGAAAGAAAAGTGGTTTGGCAGTTATTTTTAGGACAGCGAGTTCGTTACCTAAGACGTAACACTTTTACTCGCCTATAGTGATTTCTCCATCTGGATATATTAGTTTAGCTTAGTTTAGTTGTAGATTAAATGTTTAGTGTATTTGTAGTAATAAATAATAAGTATTAGTGTAGTTATTGAACACACGTGTCTAGAGTCATTCTGTACAAAGTTATGACAATATATATCATCTTACAAATATGTATGGACTCTGAGCCTGTAGCATGTATGTGGAAGACATAGGCGAAACTAGATCCTAGGTAAGGGTAGGTCGGGGGAGGCCTAATAAAAATGTTAATGTTTAAGGCCCGAATACAAAGGTACTTTTCCCCAAGCCCTTATTAAAGGTACACTTTAACCAGGGGTGGGGTGCCGGCCAAAATATTCGCCGGATTTCTACTTTCCGCCGACACCGACACCGGGGAAGGGGGCAAAGGGAAATAACTGTGTATTTATTTTCCATGTATAAATCTCATACTAATATACAGATGCACATCTAATTGAAAATTGATACTTTTTTTTTTTGCTATCGATATTTTAAAAAAAATTTAATGTATGCTTTCAATAAACTAAATATACACTTTCTGGTTAAATATATTTGAGTACATAGTAAAGTATATTTGTTTAATATATATTTACTTTTGTTACTGATTCCTTATAAAATCAATGTATACTTATAATCAAAGGAGGAAAACAATGTTTCAATAAGCATTTATTGAATGCAGTACTTGTGGTGAAAAGTAACGAAAATGTTCACACATTTGGGCAGGGTCAGCATAATAACTTTTTAGGCGCACATGCAAAACTTATTTATCACCAAACATATCCCATTTTTAATTGCGAGAATTTTAAAATATTTTTGCTAGCTAATTCTATGTTTCTAAGCGTTTTAGGTTGTATTTTAAATTGACGGAATATATTTACTTTGATCATTTGACTTTTCAATGCCACTAAAGTAAAACTGCTATAGTTTCGAGATTGATCATATATTTTTTCAGTACCCTACTTGTACTATTGCCTTTTATCAATCAGCTGTTTACAACGTAAAAGAAATATTGACAGTATACGGTAATTACATCCTACATTGTATAATCAAATCGACTGGTAATAATCGTGCACATATTATGCAACTATAAAGTTTGATACAAATTTGATATACCGGTACATTTGCAGCGTTTTCCTATCTTTCCTATTCATTATCGGGAAGTTGCCGCTCTAAATTATAATCAAACTGGCCGGTTGCCTATGCACCCACTAACACAGTGGTCCCCAACCCCCGGGCCACACTCCGGTAGCGTTCCGTAGATCAAATGGCACTGGGCCGCCCAAGAAACTTTAAATTAATTCCTTTTAATTTATTGTTGTGTATTTCCCTCAGGATAGTGCGACACCTATCCCTCTCGGGCCGCGGTGAAATTATCAAACGTCAACCTGTCCGCGGCGAGAAAAATGTTGAGGACCACTGCACTAGCACACACACACACACACATACACACACACACACACACATACACACACACACACACACACACACACACATACACACACACACACACACAAAAACCACAATGCTTTTATTTTGTTGAAACATAATGAAAATTGCCTGTGTATCTTACTATGCTGCTCTTAATAGTAAATTTGGTCGGCATTTTTATTTTCCGACCCCAACATGAATATGCCTAATTTTATATAAAAAAAAACTTAAAGAAGGTATAATGATGTTGCAGTATGCATTGTATGGGCCTAATATGAAATAGTTTATTTTATTGTCTAATTGTATTGTAATTACTAAATAACGAAGTAAATAAATAAAATGCCCGATCTGTGTAGTTAAATGTGTTTATTTTAATAATTATGCACAGGGCGCCGAGCTATAAGGGTTTCCAAAATAGTAATCTTGAAAACAATGTTCAGCTTCTAGACCAGACAAGGGCAATCTACGTCCGTTAAACGTTTTTATTCGACCCGCAGTACACCCCCCTTCGTTCATTTACATTGATATTACTTACATTTATGTTAGCTCATATAAAGTATTATAAACACTCCATTGATATTCTCTTGGTCAGGCCCTTCAATCAAATTTAAGAGCCTATTGTGACCCTTCAGTAGTTATAAATTTGCATCTGTGATCTGTGATTTTGCAGCATGTCCATAACGATGAAAAAAAAAGTTCTCAGTTGTACAGGTAAAATTGAAAAGTCACGAAAAACACTAACTACGGACATCAAGAGTAGCTACAGTGAATAGATTGAAGTGACAAAAGTGTATGGTCGACTACGAGATATGCCACAATATGCTGAATGCTATTTTTATAGTAAATCTGAAGCGGCCAATTCGCTACTTTTATTAATTTCTCATTTTTGTGTAGGCTTATGCTCAAGTATTGGTGAAGATTATATCACCGATCGCCTAAGTCAGCAAGTCACTGCAAAGTACAGACATATCCAACAACATTAGAGCAATGATGCTTGGAAGTTTTTAAGTGGCCATTCAGAGAATGCAGAATGCTGAAATAAAATTATGGCAAGGGCTACAACTAATGATAAAAGATTTGTTCAAGACCTATTTTTAGAGAAGAAAGAGACGTATGAAGACACTGCATACCTAACAGTTAATAGAGGAAGGAATCGTTTTTTTCCACCTGAATTACAACTGAAATAAGTAGTGAAAAATGTTATGTATTGTAATAGGTTGCACACTTTTCAGAACGGTGGGGGGAGGGCTGGGGGCACTAAAAAACTCGCACATGGCGCCTCAACAGCTAGCTACGAACTGGGCTTTTACGAAGTGCCATTGGGACGTATTGGTAATGTTTCAGTCTGACTGAGAAAAATTACGCTGTGAAGAGTGTTAGTTGTGGGTTAACTTTGATTGTAGGAACATTTGAACAGGTCATTCTCTGAGGTTCTAAAAGACTTGAATAGGTTTGTGTGTAATTTTTCTCCAACATTGATATTGATAGACAGATGCATACAAAACATTTCTTATGATTTGCAATGATTGAGTGAATAACAGAGTGTACATAGCCCGTAGCCTTCCTATCTGTTTTCAGTCATAATTCTGTTAATGTTGACAAGTCGTTGTACTGTAGAGAATCTCGCTTTGGAAAATAATACATTTGTTGATAAACAGATTTACCAAGTATTTATTTAAAAAGAAAAGAAGAACTTGATAAAACTCTAAATTAAAGATTGACTAAGAACTATCGGACGTTGTTCTGGATTATTTAAGTTCTAGTATCTTTTTTGGCAAGTTTTTGCGCCGACACCGAACCGATTCCGGACGAAGTACAAATGCCGACACCGACTCCGGACAAAGTACAAACGCCGACACCGACACCGGCAAAAACTGCCGACACCACCAACTCCCTAGCCCTGATTTTAACATATGGAAGGCTACACGTAAAATGAGGTTCAGCCGTACATTGTCTGTGAAGACCCGAGGCATCAGATAATATATGCAGAATTGAGGCCTCTGACAGTATATGAAGGAAGGAGTCCTGTGATAGTCTGTGAAGAATCGAGGCATCAGATAGTATATGAAGTATTGATGCCTCTGATAGTCTGTGTAGACTTGAGGCCTCTAATAGTCTCTGAAGACTTGAGGCCTCTTACAGTCTATGAAGATTGGAGACCTATCTAGCAACTGCCATTTATATCACGAACTTGCTTGACAATTATTCGGTTATCCATTTTTTGTTGCTGCCAAAGTCCTGACAAGGGGGTACAAGGGGGGGGGGTGGGTTGGCTATAGAAGTGTACTAGTGACTCTTTAGTGGATTTCCGGACATATTAACGTGGCCGGGGACCGGGCGGACTTCCCCAGCCCTTGGATTTCGGAAAATAGCTCACTTGAGGCAGCGTGTGCCAAGATGAGGCTCTGAGCAAACTTGGTGGCTCTCGAGTTGGGACAATGGGCTGGCGGGCAGAAATGTCTGCTGTCAGAGGGAGAGTCCGTTCAAAACTGACCCGTGGTGGGGGATCGGCAGGATCGAGAAGGCACTTATTGCCCAGTTTCGTACTGGGCAGTGTCCTTTAGGTGTGTACTTGGGGAGGTTGAGGCCCAATGTTGATTGCCTTTGCTGTGATGACACTGCAGAAAAGTTGAGGAAACCGTGGAACATGTGCTTTTTGTGTGCCCAGGGCTGGCGGACCAAAGGGTGGACCAGTCGGGTAGCTCGTTGGCCATTGGCTTTTATGGCAGTCTCCAGATGTTGAGGGTTACAGCACGTTTGATCTCATGTGCTCTCAGCTCTCTTTTATAACCGAGAGAGTTCAGAGAGATAGTAAATCACCTAGCGCGCTTAACAACTCTTTCAGAGGTTTACTTACTTCGAAATTTTATCCACTTCGTAAATTTCCCTGTACCTAATTAGATCACCAGTGAGAGCGGCTGTCACCATCAGCGTACGCTTTTTAGTTATCTCACTTTCTTTAACAAACGCTGCTTTCAGTTCCTTTGATTAAAAGCATGTAAAAACAAGTCATAATTTGATAGAATCACCTTTCAGCATTTTATCTCTGAACTCACTATCGGTCTATTATAAACAACAAACCATAACAGTCACTCACCTTAATTAAAAGACTGTAATTTGTCTTGTCTCTATAAGTTCCACCTCTACCTGTCGGATGCTCCCATCGCAGGTCAAGGCCATCAAAATTACGAACGCGAAAAATTTAATTGCGTGGTCAATAAATGTCTTGCGATTTTGTTGAGTTGACGTCATTTGGATGAACTCTTTGACGCCGAAATCCCATCCACCAACAGACAGCAGTGTCAGCAGTGACGTATTATTTTTCTTTAAGTTGTTAAAACGCGTGTATCTGAGAATCACACACAAAATAATGGCATAAAGACACGTGTCATTGGTTAATCAAGTAAATAAAAAAGTCTGGAATTTATCGTTTAATCTCGATATGTTTAAAATTAATCTCTGATCGATTTTATTTATACACTCACACAATACGTTAGCCCATATAAAGATGACTATTAAATTATTTAAAATTTACGAAATGTTCAATTCAACAATTATTTATCCGACAACTGACTTATTTCAGATCATTATCAAATAAGATGTATTTCTTTTATATTTGACAATTGTAATATTTATATTTAAAATGCTACAAATTAAAAATAATATATGTATTCAACACACAATCCGGCGGTCCAAGGCGAATCCTCATCCCAAGGTATGGCAGGGCTCAGTTTATTGTTAGCAATATGAGCAAAGGCGTATATCATATGGGTGCATAAATGTGGATTCAACCTTTCCGGAAAAACTGCGTAGCGTGGTGGACGTAGCGCGGCATCGTTGCTATAGTAACACGCCTTGATCTGACAAACTGGTGGGGGGGAAAAATTATTTAACTCATATCTCTTGATTCTCTAATACATATTCTTTGATTCATGCATATGTAGCTCTTGATTTATGCACACATGTCTCTTGATTTATGCACACGTATCTCTTGATTCATGCATACATATGTCTTGATTTATACATACATAACTCTTGATTCATGCATACATATCTCTTGATTTATACATACATATCTCTTGATTCATGCACACATATCTCTTGATTGATACATACATATCTCTTGATTTATACATACAAATCTCTTGATTCATGCATACATATCTCTTGATTTATGCACACATGTCTCTTGATTTATGCAAACGTATCTCTTGATTCATGCATACATATCTCTTGATTTATGCATACGTATCTCTTGATTTAAGCATACATATCTTATGATTTATGCATACGTATCTCTTGACACATCCGTAAAGATATGTATATTCATGCATACATATATTTTTATTCATGCTTACATTTTTTTCATGCATAGAGATCTTTTGATTCATGCATAGAGATCTTTTGATTCATGCATAGAGATCTTTTGATTCATGCATAGAGTTTTTTTGATTCATGCATAGAGATATTATGATTCATGCATACACATCTTTTGATTCATGCATACACATCTTTTGATTCATTATTACTCTCTATTTAATACTCATAAGTCATGTTTTTGAATACATATATATTTATTTCATACTATTATTAAATGTAAGGGCAATCTAACTAGATTTTTTAGGGGGAAGGGTGGGGGGGGGGATCCACATATATGTCCGCCTTGAGCAACAGAATTTAATACTATTGTAGTTTTTGCCCTAGGCAGACATTTCCTATAGATAAATGTGGGTCATATGCGATGAATGAAATGTATCATACAGACTTATCATAGAGACTTATCATAGAGACTTATCATAGAGACTTATCATAGAGACTTATCATAGAGACTTATCATAGAGACTTATCATAGAGACTTATCATACAGACTTATCATAGAGACTTATCATACAGACTTATCATACAGACCTATCGTAGAGACTTACCATACAGACTTATCATACGGATTTATCATACGGACTTATCATAGAGACTTATCATACAGACCTATCATACAGACGTATTATACAGACTTATCATAGAGACTTATCAAACAGACTTATCATACAGATTTATCATACAGACTTATCATACAGACTTATCATGTATCCGAGTGGGCCCTATGCAAAATAAATTAATACTATAAAGAAAACATTTTGTAATGGAGGGCCAAACAGTTGCCGACCCATTAGAACGCCTCTGACGACACTGGACACAAACTGGAAATAAATGTATGTAAAAATATATATATCCCAATATTAGTCAAGAAAATCCAGTTGATCGAATCGAGTGTTCTGTAGATAATCTAAAATTGAATTCACATAGAATTAATCTTACATTCAGCAATAGCTATACACTGAGATAGTAGATAAATATAACCAAACAGGTCCATTGCGTAGTGAGACTCTCCCAGAAGTACCATGTCTTAATGCGTCAAACTTATCTTAGTGTTGACACCTAATGACTATAAAGACTTGAAAGGTTCTAAAAATGTGTCTTTCAAAGACAAAAAGGAGGGAAATCACTTTTGGAGAAAAAAATGACTAATGTGATGTATATTGAGAAAGAAAATATCCACTTAAAGTTATCCAGAAAGAAAATATCCACTTAAAATTATCCAGAAAGAAAATATCCACTTAAAGTTATCCAGAATGAAAATATCCACTTAAAGTTATCCAGAAAAAAATATCCACTTAAAGTTATCCATTAGAAAAAAAGGAAATGTCGGATATGATTGTACGTGGTCTCTGTGAAGATGAGATGAAATCTCTTGCATCCTAAAAACAGCTAATGGGTCTGTTCAATGCTTCCCTTCTTTCATCTCAACCATAGCCTATGGTGCTATGGTCATGTAGGCAGTATGGGAGACGAATGCAGTGACCTGAAATATACATTGGTCTTAACACGGGACAGAACCAGGGGCCCTAAGCTTGACAGTTTAGCGCTTAGACAGAACCAGGGGTTCTCAGGTTGACAGTCGAGCGCTTAGATAGAACCATGGTCCTTCAGGTTGACAGTCGAGCGCTTAACCTCATTACCATCAGTCCCAATATATGATTGTATAGCAAACAATATTTGAGATCTATTTTATGATGTTGTGAACAGAAGATTGTCAGAAATCAACTGCTTTTGTGTGTATGATTCAGCCATCAAATTATAGTCTTCAGTGCAACAGGTTGCAATGAAACTTGTCAGTACAACGTCAAATTTAATTTATGGCTTACATTCGATATACGTGGCATCAGCTTAGTGGATTATGGACTAGCTTTAACAGCAAACAATGCTGACGAGTGTTAGGTGTACTAGCCCAGGACTGAAGACTAAAACATGCAATTGACATTATGTACACCATGTACACTAGGGTAGCTTGAAAAACTCAACTTTCACCTACAGAGCAAGACACCCTCTATCTTTTTTCCTTATAGCTAACCTTTAATTAGGGCAGAGTTTCAGCCTTTTGTGCCAACTGCAAGGTGATGCTCAACGACCGTGGATTTTCAAAATTTCATCGAAAATTGACGAACTTTCATGTCATTTACATTTTGCATATTTACTCACTGTATCATTTATTTTGTGTTGTATTTTACTTTCTTAAAGTTGGCTGTTTAACTATTCTATGTCATAATTTCCTGTTTAGTGTTACCTTCTGCTATATTTGTTGATGAATGTGCATTTTTGATGGAACAGGACAATTTGACCTTTAACTTGTGATAAATCCCAATAACCATATGTTTAAGCTTAGAGGTTAATTTGAAAAAAGATTGTTAAACTGTTGATATTAAAAAGCTATTGCTGGTTGTAATTTTAAAACATTCAAGATATTGCTTCATTTTGATAGAAAGAATATCGTAAAATTTTGATATTATATTGCTCTTGAGCACCGTCTTGTAGTTAGAATTTAAAGCTAAAACTTTATCAAAACATTACTATTAGCAGATGTAACAAATTGGGAGGGTGTCTTGCTTTATAGCACAGATTTCCTTTTTCGCCATATCTCAATGAACCACCCTAATGTACACATTACAATTGGTATATTTACTCCATCTTGAGTTTAACTATTAACTTCAATGCTGAAACATGGGATCGTCCCGTTGTTATAAGTTGTCCCACAAGTCCACCCAGCTTTATAGGGGTACCTGACTTAAGTTGGGAAAGTAAAGGAGGCTGGGCGCTGTGCTAACCACACAATCCCTTCTTATACCGAGGTTAAAGAAACAGATGAATTCTACACTTAAACTGCCCCTTGGTCTCTATCACCTGTGAGGACCAAATCATAATGTCAGGTCACTGTTTTCGCCCTATATATGTTGCCTCTATGGCCATAGCCCATAAGTGATAACGTCTTTATTACGGAAGTAATAATGTAATAATGTATGGCCCTGAAGGGCCATCGGGGCAGATGAAGTGTTGAATTCAACTGTTTCTATAACCTCGGCATATGAAGGTATTGCATGGTTGGCACAACGTCCTGCCACTTTTACTTCAGCAGCTTAACAGTTGCCCAGTTAAAACTGCGTCGACTTAGGAAACTTTTACTAAATATAGCAAAATTCCGGTAGTTCTTACCGAAGATAGAACCCAGGACTCTTATGGCGACAGTAGTTCGTTCTAAACGATTCAGGCATGCGATCGAAGTAATAATGTATATTAATTAATGCATTGATCTTTACATTTTTAAAGGCGTTCTCCAAGAAGGCTGACATCTTATTACTTGTTCAAAGTCGGTATCACCTCCTTTTCACTTAATACAATGATGTATGTCTGTATTGTCAGTATGGCTCGATGTCCATCATTAGCCCTCTGATACAGTAGGCACATCAGTATGTTGTTTATAGGGAAGTAGAAAGTAAAGTTGCCTAAGCCAGTAAATGTTCATTTGGGCAACCAATGAAGTGTAGAATTCATCTGTTTCAGGAGATGCGGTATACTGAGGGATTTTGTGGCTAGCACAACGTCCAGCCGCCTTTAATTCCCCAATACACGTCAACTGGCTGAACTAAAATTTACACGTCCTCAATCTCATTTAGGTTCGAACAAACCCCCCCCTCCTTCCCCTCCTTTTCACTTCCTTTCCCGGTCACTATAGGCCGCACGACAACCAGTTTACTTAATGCGAATGTGGAGCTTTAATAGATGAAATTTATGTTCCTGACTGCTTGAGAACACTCCCGAAAAAAAAAATGATAGAGAGAAGGGGGTTTGAGAGTGCGCCTTTCCTCAGAACTGAAATAATGCATAATGTTTCCTCTCTAAAAGAAAGATTTATGTCTAGCCACGAAATGTCTAACCTAGATGGTCTTGTATGGTTCTATTTGGGGAATTTATGTCAACCATCACAATGTCATTATTATACTCTTCACCAGTGGCTCTAGGAATACACTGTGCGGCCCATTATAAAAACGTTTGTTTTGAATTCTTTATGAATCTAAACTCAATCTGACACGATGGCCGTCCAGGGCTAAGGAAAATTTTCTTAGGGGGTCGTTCACTTATTACGATATTTTACCCCCCCATCTGCCACGTAACCCTTTATGTTGTTACCATTCTTTATCGTTGCGTGTCACACTTAAGAAAAACCTCTTCTCTGTCCTACGCAATAAGTGAAACAGTACATAAGGTGTAACTTATATCATAGACAACAATGGTAATAGATATTGCAATTGCATTCATTTATGTTTATTTGTTCAACAATTTTCAAAATCTATGCACAAAACAACGTGGGACAAGGAAATACCAAAAACACTGTTTACTGTCTAAATCTAGTCTTTGTAAATAGGGACAATTGTCCATTGAGCCAACACCGTTCACACATAAAATATGAGCCCAACAATCTATTCCTTCGTACGGAAGTTTTACTTCTCCTGTTGTGTTTTTACATTTTTCATTTAATTCTGTAAAAAAAAAAATTAAAATAAACAGTTTATGCAATATTAGAATAAAAATAATGAATTTTAGAAGCCATAAATAATTTAACATTCTAGTAGACAGGAAACAAATAATTAAATAAATGTAGTAGTAATGGGGGGGGGGATAGTTGATATGAGAATAATCATATATATACAAGCGATGTGAGTTCTGCGTTCAATCGAAAGTAAATAATCAATACAACAGTTTTCCAGTTTAAAATACAATCATGAAAAAATCGGATCTGCCCGAAACCAAAAAATAACCTAGCCTACTGATCAAGCCTAAGGGGATAAAACTCTATGCAAAGGTTTTGCAGGGTGCAGCTAATAAAATGTATTATAAATAGGACTGTACCGGATTGTAATTTTTAGATCCTGCAGGATCGGAACCGGAATCGGATTTAATATTTGAATCCTGCCGGAATCGGAACAGGAATCGGATTTTACCGAATGAAATAGTAACTCTTCCGAACGAAGTAGTAATTTCTCGCATAACATAAAAAAGATATAAGAATGAAAAATAGAATAAAAATTATTTTTTTTGTTCTAGATATCAAAAAACAGTATTAACTATATAGATCTTGAAGACTGTGACTAAAATCCCTTCCCCAATCTTAAGTTAAGAAGATAATTTTGTCAAAATAACAGGTTCTTCGTTTTAAAAATTTATTTTAATAAAGCTGTACCTAATTTAACTTGATTTCTATTACAATCAAACAAAGAAATGGGTAACATATCTTAGAAAGCATAATAAAAATGTTTATTAATAAATGAATTCCAAAAAAATATATACTAGGCACCACCCGATAGCTTATTTTTCTTTAGTTTTCCATAGTGACGTCACCGAACCGTGTTATTTCATTCATACTTTCATTTAAATCATAATCTGACTATTTCCCATAAAAATGCAAATTAAAATGCATTTCAAATCTAAATCAATATCACTTTAATGTTTAATTAAAAATGTATCTTCAAGTTATTTATCAAAATATGCGAGGAATCGTATCCAAATCGTGACAAAATCCACTAAATTAAAAAAATGCGCAGAAAAATAAGATATTGTACTATTTTTAAACTGTAAACACATAAAAATAGATCGTTGTCTGCTCTTTTAAAAAAAGTTAAACTTTGATAGCTAAATATAGTTTATAGAAAACACGGAATCAAAAGTAGCGAAAGATAAGGTGTCGTATTACTTGACCAGAGGTCGGTAACCTTTTGAGACGGAAGTTATAATTTTCTCAGTTTTTAAAGAGTCACTAAATTTGTTGTTTCAATATTATGGAATTTGATTAGGGCGCAACTTGACATTGAAAGAGCCGCATGCGGCTCGCGAGCCGCAGGTTGCTGACCCCTGTACTAGACTAAATACGATTCAAATCTTCCTTTTTAATATATTTGTACTTACATATAGAACTAAAAGCGATCGACGTTATTCTAGTTTTAAAAAAGCAAAGGTAGTTATTGCTTTAATTAAATTGTATAGCGCTAAATATTTCAAAATTATGTTGCGCTAAAAAAATTTCTTACAAATTTCAAACAACAAAAAATCCGGCTTAAATCCGGCACTTTTTAACCGGAACCGGAATCGGAACCGGATTTGTTAAAACTGACGGAATCCGGCTTAACAGGAACCCGAATCGGATTCCGGTACAGCCCTAATTATAAATATGCACACGAAAAATTTAATACGAAAATACACATACCATGGAATGACATTGTTAGATATTTCTATAATAACTAAATTTATTTTAGAAAAAAAAAAATTGTCAAAACCATTTTTTTTAGGACATTTTTTTTTTTTACAAAACATCACATCCAAATAGTTACCTGCTTATTCGTTTCACATGTACTCACCGTCTTTCGTTAGTAAATGGAAACTTCTTGGTGCATATGGCGGGAAAGGATATGGGTTCTTGTATGGCATGATGACTTTTACTGGCTCATCACCAGGCACAGGTGGAGCAACACTGTTAATATAGACATAATGAGATATTTATACTAAAAGCAAGTTTAAGAATAAGGTTAAGGTACACACACACACACACACACACACACATATATATATATATATATATATTTATATATATATGGCGATGTTTTTAATTAGCAAGCAGATGTTTACAGATGTTTACAAGCAGTTTTGTTTACTTGTATAGTTTTAAATTCAGATCTGGACAATAAATGAGGAAACAACCGATAGAATTCCCATTTTTATCATTTTAGCAATTTATAAAACAGCTAACAATAAATACTTTAGTTTATCTTGGTCTTATTTGTTTTCATAAGAGATAGCGAGAAGTTTCAATTTATTTGGAGCATTTCTTGAATGTGAAGCTTCAGGTTTTAAACTATCATAAAAATATGTTTTTAATCTTGTTTGTTGCTAATTTATATGATTTTGAATGTCAAATTTTGCTGTCTACTTTTTTTAGAAGCATCTTGTAAATTGTATTTAAAGCAAGGAAACCAACAATTGATTCATATAAACTGTTTACTCCAATAGTTTGGTGGTCATAATGATGAGAAGAAAGTGTAAAAACGATTGAAACAGATTATGCTAATTATGTGGTTTAGTTACTTTGCCATACAGGAAGTCGCCGATCACAAATTTGTTAAGAGCTATCATGTTTATTTTGGTGAGAAACTTGGCGATCAGGAAAAACCCTTTGCACCCCACATATGCTGTAAAACATGTGTCGAGGGTCTACAACGTTATAGCAAGAGGAACAAACCGTCTCTTCCTTTTGGTGTGCCAATGGTTTGGATGGGAGGAAAGGATCACACTACTGATTGCTATTTTTGCATGACAAATCTAGATGGTATAAAAAGAAAATATAAACATCATGTAATGTATCCCATTGTGCAACTGCAATAAGACCAGTAACTCATGAACCAGAAATTCCAATTGCAAAACCACCTGACATTCTCGATTCATCACATGAGTCTAGTGAATACATGGATATCTTGGACGAACCTGCAATATATGAACCTGTTGCTGAATCCACTCAACCCGAACCTCTTAATCAAGCAGAACTACGTGATTTGACAAGAGATTTATGTTTATCGAAAGAATCTGCTCAGCTCTTGGGATCACGGCTCAAAGAAAATCATTTGTTAGCTCCAGCAACAACATTCTTCTAGTATCGTAACCGGGAAAAAGAGTTGCTACTTAATGGCTTCAAAGCTCTTGGAGAACGCCTGTCTGTCAAAATGCAATTCCTCAGCTCAGGTTTAGACTACACCACTCGGCCATCCGTCCCACTCGCCCGCCCCATAGTACCCATTAAGTACAGACACATCTCTATTGCAATTACCTTCTCACGAATACTCTCGGAGTCATCGAATCCAGCCCATAGATCTATGAGATACAGGTAAGGACTGCCTTGTGTACGGCCAACAGGCCAATCAAGCTCAATCATTTGGCAAATCTAATTGGAGATTGCAATCGTCAGTTGATTATGAACTTTGAAAATGAAAATTCAGCATTAAAAGTAAATGTTATTTTGATTACACCGGTAAACGAAACCACAATTTTGTTGTGTATAATAATGAAATACCAATCTTCTCAAAAATACAAAATGTTATCTATTTTATTGTAAAGCACTTTCAATTTTTACATACAAAACTCACACCGTTTTCTTATCACGTCTTATTTCTGTTCGTCTTTCCATAAAGGAATAACAATAAACCTATAGTGCAGTAAACAGTAAAAGTTTGAATACGGAAAAAATGATGCCGAAATGCCGTTCGGTTATAAAAAAAAGGCACCGTATATAATAGTGTATGACTTTTTTTCGAACATAAAAAAATAGAAATCCTTTCAGTTGTTGCTCATTTTGATATGAAATGGTCTTTTTGCATAAATAATTACAGGCAGAAAGCTAGAAAGGATGAAGTTTTTTTCTGAGCTACAAAGCTTACAGCTAATGTACGCTAAATTAATTAACATCACTGAAATTTATCTATGTGATTATTATCTCCACTGATACATACGGACCAAGTCCAGATGATACATACATTGCGGTAAAGGCCCGTTGTTCAATATTTGATAACTTTTTTTTTGGCGAATCGAATCACCAGTCGCCAATTTCGTTTAACTCACCATCGAAATGTGGTCACTTCCATTTTATCAACATGTAAAGAGCCTGTGGTAGTAAAGGTCAAGTAATCCCAATTCAGTAACGCTTTCAAAAAGGCGAAACTTTACTCAATGCAATATTCATTTACCATGCACTATTCTTTTACAATGCAAAATACATTTTAACTCGAATATCATAAAAATCATTGCAGAGAAATACAAGCCAGAAAAGTAACAAACCCAACATAGTTAGATCAACAAACTGTAAACACCAGCCGGTGTTAACTTACTGTATCACACAACAGCAGATGTTAACTTACTTTATCATTCATTCACTGTATGTCATTGTATATCATAACATCGCCATAATATAAACAAGTCAGTTTTTAATTTACGAAAGACTTATCATTTAATTTTTTTTATTTGCAGATCTATAAAGCATTAGCAAATATATGTCTAATAAACGAAATTAAACGAAATTGGCGACTGATGATTCGATTCGCCAAAAAAAAAAAAAAAAAGTTATTGAGAACAGTTTATTGACATGCATCAAAAAAGTTTTTGTTGTTTTGTTTTTGTAAATACAACATTGGCTAATTTGTGTTTTTTTTCCTCGGAATGTTGGGTCCAAACTCATGACTCGTGTCAACTCCTCATCCTTCGATCCCTAGTTATAGTTTGCTACATTTCGTCCTTACTTTTGTCTACCTTTCCCTACCCTCCATTACCGTACCCTACCTTTAACTTCCCATCCCAAAAATTAAAGACACGCGACATTTCTACCTCATTGGCAGCTTTTCTTTCTATAAAACAAAAATGTCGTCGCTCCCTTATTATTTACACTTTTGTTTTCTTGATTTTTTTTAACCCCTTTCCCTCATCCGGTCCAATTTTTTCCCACACACTTTGCAGCCCCTCTCTCAGCAAAGATGATGTTATTTATGGCGCACGCAACCACCATATCCCCCCCCCCCCCGTCCAAAATATAAAATTTGACATAATGTGTCATCGTTTCAAACCCATGGCTGCTGTCAGTCGAACTAGTAATATTCACTCTATTGTATTATTTAGGGTCAGAAAAATAAAATCTTATTGTTTCAAGGTCATAAACTGCTATGATTTATGTAAACGTGACAGTTTCTGCCTTTGTTACCTTTTTGTAATCTTTTATGATCTATTTCTGATTTTTTTAAAGAATTGGGTTATTTACTATTTTTTTTATTTATTTATTGAAATAACAGCATTTGGGTTAAAAAAATAGCACATTTAGGTGTTTGCGTTTAACATTATAATTGCATAATTTTTTAAAGCATTAATTACGCGTTAATTGTAGTTAATTACCTCAAAATATGACACTATGCCTGATATCCCAACTGCATAACTCGGATCCGTTAGCTGCAAGGCTAATTTCGTCTCATTAGTCATGTCACTCGAGTAATAACTTCGGCCATACATTGGAATCCCTACAATTAGCTTACTTTTAGGAGCACCCTTTTTTATATAGTAATCCACGACATATTTCTGAAAATTTTAGTTACGAAAAAGATAAATATTATCACATTTTCAATTCGATTAAAATTTAAGTTTATAAATATACTTAATTATTTCGAGAATTAAAAAAAAATAATATTTTAAATCTATAAATAGAATTGTGTATGTTTTAATGTAGGTAGATGCACACTTTTCGCTTCTGACAGTCGCACAGAAAATTTTATTCTAGTTAGGACGGTCGCACTGAACTTTCCATTTTAGTTAGGACGGTCGCACTGAAATTTCCATTCTAGTTAGGACGATTGCACTGAACTTTCTATTCTAGTTAGGACGGTCGCACTGAACTTTCCATTCTAGTTAGGACGGTCGCACTGAACTTTCTATTCTAGTTAGGACGGTCGCACTGAACTTTCTTTTCTATTTAGGACTACCGCCAGGCTGATTTCAGTCAGTATACTTATGTATCAGTGTAAAATACATTGTCTTTGTTTCATGAGATCAGTGTCTGATACTATAACCTGACTGGCCCAAAGATTTAACAAGCTCTTCTTTACTTACACGGATTATGTTAAGTAAATTATTTTTTTTTTAATCTCGAAAATTTGAATATATTTCGCTCTAATATTCTAAATATTATTTCTTTTAAAAGAAATCAACTTATGTTAAAACCAAATTGTTTAGCTGTAATTTAACGTTGTATTCCTTGTGTAAGTAAAAGATCCCTCAAATCTTACAACTTTAATACATTTTATATAGACATTTCTTCAATGCAAGTATAAAATAGATTATTATAAACGTTGGTACTTGCAATAGCTAAATCGTAAATAGATGCTGAACAGCACAATCGATTAGGATGACGGAGATCCCACGAATGGATTCCAAAATCGAACGTCGTTATACTAATAAAATCCAAGTCTCTGCAGATAGAAGCAACAAAACAGCAGGGAATAAAAAAAGACAATTTTGTTTTAAAACATACACATATTTGTCTCTAGCTCATTAGATGATTTAATGAGTTTAGTTTATATATAAAAAAAATCCGCTTTCCCCATCTCATAGTCTGTGAAGACTTGAGGCCTCTGATAGTCTGTGGACATGAGGCCTCTGACAGTCTGAAGATATGAGGCCTTTGATAGTCTGTGAAGACATGAGGCCCCTGATAGTCTGTGAAGACATGAGGCCTCTGATAGTCTATGAAGACATGAGGCCCCTGATAGTCTGTGAAGACATGAGGCCTCTGATAGTCTGAAGACATGAGGCCTATGATAGTCTGAAGACATGAAGCCTCTGATAGTCTATAAAGACTTGAGGCCTCTGATAGTCTGAATATATGAGGCTTCTGATAGTCTGAAGACATGAGGCCTCCGATAGTCTATAAAAACTTGAGGCCTCTGATAGTATATGAAGACGAGGCCTGTGATAGACTATGCAGACTTGAGGCCTCTGATAGTCTGAAGATATGAGGCCTCTGATAGTCTATGAAGACATGAGGCCTCTGATAGTCTGAAGATATGAGGCCTCTGATAGTCTATAAAGACTTGAGACCCGTGATAGACTATGAAGACATGAGGCCTGTGATAGTCTATGCAGACTGGAAGTCTCTCTGAAACCCTCTTTTCTATCACGAGCCCCCCTTATTGCTATTCTTCTTAGCTGCCATATTAAAGTCACGCCGAGGGGAGCATGAAAGGGGGAATCCTAGAGTAGGAGGTCAGCCAACTAGCTCACTTGACCACTGGGTCAGCCAACTAGCTCACCTAACTACTCTTTAGAGTCTTACTTACTTCGAAATTTTATCAACTTCGTAAATGTCCATGTAGCCATACAAATCACCTGTCAGAGCGGCTGTCAGCATCAGCGTACGCTTTTTTGTCAATTCACTTTCTTTAACAAACGCTGCTTTCAGTTCCTTAATAAAATACATATTTTAAAAAAAATGTCATAATTTGATAGACTCACCTTTAAACATTTTATCACTTAACTCACAAACATTCTATAGAAAAAAAAAACGTATCAGCCACTCACCTTAATTAAAAGACTGTAATTTGTCTTGTCTCTATAAGTTCCACCTCGTCCTGTCGGATGCTCCCAACGCAGGTCGAGGCCATCAAAATTACGATCGCGTAGAAAAACAATTGCGTGGTCAATAAATGTCTTGCGATTTTGAGGAGTGGACGCCATTTGGATGAACTCTTTGACGCCGAAATCCCATCCACCAACAGACAGCAGTGTCAACAGTGACGTATTGTTTTTCTTTAAGTTGTTAAATCGCGTGTATCTGAGAATCACACACAAAATAATGGCACAAAGACACGAATAAAAAATATGAAATTTATAGTTCACTAGCAATATGTTTAAAATTAATGTCTGATTGATTTAAATCTATACACCCACATAATACGTAAGCCTATAAGATGAGAATGGTTAAAGTATTTCAAATCTAACGTTAACCAAGGGTAAAAAGTGTGTCATTGCAATAAAGCCAATGTCACATCATAGTTAGAAATTTTAGCACAAGGCTGAAAAGTCCCACAAAAATATACATTGATATGACTAATTGATTTCCTGCTGAATGTTCAATTCACCAATTATTTATCTGATAACACACTTATTTCGTATCATTATCAAATAACAAGCATTATTTTTTTTTTATTTTAAATTTGTAACAATTATATTTAAAAAGTTACAAATTTATTACAACATATGTATCCTACATACAATCCGGTTTTCCAAGGCGAGTCTTCATCCATTGGATAGGCAGCGATCAGTTTATTGTTAGCAATATGAGCAAAGGCGTATATCATATGGGTGCACAAATGTGGATTCAACATTTCCGGAAAAACTTTATAGTGTGACGGACGTAGTGTGGCATAGTTGTTGTAGTAACACGCCTTGATCTTACAAGCTGGTGGAAAAAAGATTTAACTCTTGATTCATGCATAAGTATCTCTTGATTCATGCATTCATTTGATTCATGCATACGTATCTTTTGTTACATGCATACACATCTCCTGATTCATGCATACATATCTTTTGTTACATGCATACACATCTCTTGATTCATGCATACATATCTTTTGTTACATGCATACACATCTCTTGATTCATGCATACACATCTCTTGATTCATGCATACACATCTCTGGATTCATGCATACACATCTCTTGATTCATGCATACACATCTCTTGATTCATGGCATACACATCTCTTGATTCATGGCATACACATCTCTTGATTCATGCATACACATCTCTTGATTCATGGATACACATCTCTTGATTCATGCATACACATCTCTTGATTCATGGCATACACATCTCTTGATTCATGGATACACATCTCTTGATTCATGGCATACACATCTCTTGATTCATGGCATACACATCTCTTGATTCATGCATACACATCTCTTGATTCATGCATACAGATCACTTTATTCATAGTATACAATATACTAATTAATATTCATATCACGTTCTTTCGAATGGATACTTCTATATTTTTTTTAGACTATTAAATGTAAGAGAAATTTGATGTAAGCCCTGGACAAATACTTCATTACATATGTGTAAGCCATGTGCAGCAGAATATTATACTATTGGCGAATGGGGCGTATCTAAAATACGTTCATGATCAAATACGACGTCTAATCTATGGGACAGCTGAGTAAGGGTCCAGGAGTTTAGTTCTATCTGTTTTCTTTATTTCGGGTTTTCGAAAGTCTCTAGGTTTTTTAAATTTTAGTTGCAATTTCTACGTCCGTGTTTGATCTGAAAACGGTAATTTTTCAAATTCGAATCCGATGGAATTAAAAAAAAAAAATCCGTCGGATTCAAAATTGCTCGAAAAACGTCGAAGTTCGAATGTCGTCGGATTCGAATTCGAACTTCGTCAAAATTAAAGTAAGAAGGCTTACGTTCAGCTAGAGCAATACATTGAGTCAGTAGACAAATTAAAGCAAGAAGGCTTACCTTCAGCTAGAGCAATACATTGAGTCAGTAGACAAATTAAAGCAAGAAGGCTTACCTTCAGCTAGAGCAATACACTGAGTCAGTAGACAAATTAATGTAAGAAGGCTTACCTTCTGCTAGAGCAATACATTGAGTCAGTAGACAAATTAAAGCAAGCAGGCCCATTGCGAAGTGTGACTCTCCCAGAAGTACGATGTAAAAACTGATCTTAGTGTTAACACCTAATGGTGGTATAGAATTGAAAGGTTCTAAAACTGTTTCATTTGAAGAAAAAAAAAGGAGGGAAATCAATTTAGGTACAAAAAACGGCTACTGTGATCTATATTTAGAAACAAAATATCCACTTAAAGTTATCCAGAAAGAAAATATCCACTTAAAGTAATCCATTAGAAAAAAAAAGGAATTTCGGATATGATTGTATGCAAGGTCTCTATAAGGATGAGGTGAAATCTCTTAGATCCTAAAAACCGCTAATGGGATTATGTTTAGATAGCCCTTCTTTCATCTCAACCATAGCATATAGTGCTATGGTCATGGAGGCAGTACGGGAGATATATCGCGAGGCGAATGCAGTGACCTAAAATATACATTGGTCTTTACATGGGACAGAGCCAGGGGTTCTCAGGTTGACAGTCGAGTGCTTAGATAGAACCAAGGCCCCTCAGGTTGACAGTCGAGCGCTTAGATAGAACCAAGGTCCCTCAGGTTTACAGTCGAGCGCTTAACCTCATTACCATCAGTCCCAATATATGATTGTATAGCAAACAATATTTGAGATCTATTTTATGATTTTGTGAACAGAAGATTGTCAGAAATCAACTGCTTTTGTGTGTATGATTCAGCCATCAAATTATAGTCTACAGTGCAACAGGTTGCAATGAAACTTGTCAGTACAACGTCAAATTTAATTTATGGCTTTACACTTGATATACGTGGCATCAGCTGAGTGGATTATAGATTAGGTCCAACAGTAAACAATGCTGACGTGTGTTAGGTGTACTATCCCAGGAATGAAGATTAAAGCATGCAATTGACATTATGTACACCATGTACACATTACAAATGGTACATTCACTCCATCTTGAGTTTAAATATTAACTTTAATGCTAAAACCCAACTGAGATCAAGTCCAGATGTTATAGGTTGTCCCACAAGTCCACCCAGCTTTAAATGGATACCCGATTTAAATAAAGGAGGCTGAGCGCTGTGCTAACCACGCAATCCCTTCATATGTCGAGGTTATAGAAACAGATGAATTCTACACTTCATCTGACCCTTGGTTCTATCTCCTGTGAGAACCAATGTATAATGTCAGGTCACTGTTTTGCTCCTATATCTCCGTTGTTTCCTCCATGGCCATTGCCCATAAGTGATGATGTCTTTTTTTACGGAAGTAATAATTTAATGTTCCCTTAGCCCCGAAGGGCAATCGGGGCAGATGAAGTGTTAAATTCAACTTTGTTTTATATTTTATAAAGCAAATTGAAAGTTTTTTTCAGTTATATTTCATGTCTTGAAAAAACGACAAAGAGTTATAAATAGGTCTGAGGTTTTTTATGAATGGAAAGCGTCATTGGAAACAAAAGCGAATAACAACAATGGCGCGAGAGTTTTTAACACAAAAACGAGGACTATGTATAGAGCAATGCGCTATCTGTATATTATATAATCTGTGACCAAATATTTGTGCTCCCACATAAAAGAATATATCGACACATTGTTGATCATTAGTTAATCATTTTTTTTTTTTAAATGTTAAGTCTCTGTATCAGTAGTGTGTGAAGTCCCTGTAAGGATGAAATGAAATCCTATAAACCACTAATGAGACGGGTTTTATGGTGCCCTTCTTTCATCCCCACTATATCCGATAGTGCAATGGCCATGGAGGCACCACCGGAGATCGAACCAGTGACCCTCAGGTCGACAGTCGATCAGTAGTAACTTGCTTGGAATACTTAAAAAAAAATATAGTTTTTATTACTCATCTGTGGTAAACTAAAACAGCAACAATGAAAAGAATAACTGTGTACAAATCGATGATTGATTATGTTGCTTGATCTCGTCTTTAGGCCAGGACTGAGCTAGAAGTAGGGGAAAAGACAGGAAGCCCTGAAGGACGCCAAAGTTTTCAAAAACTTGAACATCGATGGTGTGGTAGTAGGCCCAATGATAACCATTGTTATCATCCTGTAGATAATCTACGTATTTCACTCGTTCCAACGGTACCAGTGACCTGATCACTAACGACTTGTGAAAATAAAATGAAAACAACAACAACAACAAACAAACTTCCACCAACTGACCTTGACCTTAGTGACCCCCCTACTAACACAGCCTTTTTGGCTAAGATCAAAGTGTAGTACCTTCTCGGCCTTTTCGCTAAGAGGAAAGTCACATGGCGACACTGTGTATCTTGGACATTTTAATTTGTTTTTAAACCTCTTTAAATAAATAGAATATGTTGTGATGAATCCTATTCAAAATGTTATTTGGCTAAATAATTTTGTTTCTTCTTTAAGTTATTTGATAACCAATTCATGAAAGTTCTGTTAACTATGTTTATTTATCAAAGATGATAATTTCAAGTTGTGTTACTTTTAACTTTGTACTTGTAAGTAACAAATCTCTTGTACTTGGCTTTGTAGTACAAATTGTCTATTCTGAATAATCTAGTTACCTATTAACCTATTCAGGAAATCCCATTTGTTAAAACAACAACATTTTTTAAAAGATAAACATGTATTAATTTACAGCTATCTATGCGCTGCAAAACTTTTACAAAGAGATATATTATAGTTCAACTTTGAGGTTATCAGGAATCGGTGATTATAAATACATTGGTCCATTAATTTTACTTTGAGAGATTTTATTTAAAACATTTATCGAGTCTAGATGCAGGCTTAGGCCATTAATTTTGAAACAGGAAACATAAGTTTCGATCTTCAGCACACAGATGTGGGACGGTAAATATTTGATATTTTGAAAATAAATATCCCTGTCGCTGTTTAATGGATGCAAACTACTTATTTATTTACATATAGCAATTATAAAATTATGTAATTATTTGGTAGTGGGTATTTATGCCAATATACAGTTCTTTTTAAATTTTTTGGACCTGTTGTTGCATAGCATAATAATGTACAGTGAAGGTAGCTGGAAAATTTTAGGGCTTCGTGCTCTAATAACCGTGAAGTGTCAACATATGAAAGGGGGGATCATTCCTTATAAATCTATGTGTGGGAGGATTCATTGTGTTACCTGCCAATATATAATTGTTTACGCAATTCACAGTATATGGGACACTAGTTTTAGAAGTTCATACAATAAAAAAATGAGTTTACACACATTTCTTCAGCTTGGTAATAATCTATCTTTGATATTACATAATCCATTTTTTAAATCTTCAGTACAGCAACATTCATTTGGCCTTGACTATTTATCTTAATATTCCACTAAACATAAGGGTTACATTTTTATTGGTAAAATTTCGTGATTTACTTTTTTTGAAATAAGATGTTGAACATGATTTCTACTTTATTAAACAACAACACAAACAACGACAGATTTATTTCTTTATTATATCACAATAACATTCTAACATTGTAATTATATCACAATAACATTGTAATTATATCATAATAACATTGTAATTATATCACAATAACATTGTAATTATGTCACAATAACATTCTAATTATATCACAATAACATTCTAATTATATCACAATAACATTCTAATTATATCACAATAACATTCTAATTATATCACAATAACATTCTAATTATATCACAATAACATTCTAATTTATATTTGTGTGCCTTCATTTTAGAGTACATACCGTAGGTTTTGTAGACCACTGGGCAGATGGTGTTTGTGTTTGAAAAAATTTGGATAAAGTTGAGACTTTGAAATGGAATAAATCTCGGGCCTGTAAATCTAGACAGTACTTTTAGACGATCAGTACATTGTACGATACTTTTAGCTGAACAGTACATTATACGGTACTTTTAAATGAACAGTACGTTGTACGGTACTTTTAGATGAATAGTACATTGTACTGTACTTTTAGATGAACAGTTCATAGTACGGTACTTTTAGATGAAATTACCTTACGATGTAGTTCCGGCCCGCGGGCATTAGTTTGGGGCCGCCCTGGTTGGAACTAAACTACGTGTGTTCTTGAGGAAGTAGTTGGGCTATTCCCAGAAAGTAAATAATATTACTTTCCGCTTGAGTGATTACTTCATAAACAGGTTCTCTGTATCTTTTTTTTTTAATCAACATACTAGATTGGTACAGTAAACAATCAACATACTAGATGGCTACAGTAAACAATCAACATACTAGATTGCTACAGTAAACAATCAACAGACTAGATTCGTACAGTAAACAATCAACATACTAGATGGCTACAGTAAACAATCAACATACTAGATTGCTACAGTAAACAATCAACATACTAGATTGCCACAGTAAACAATCAACATACTAGATTGGTACAGTAAACTTTATATTCATTCATATCCAAAGTTGTCTTTATTTTTAATATAACACTACAGGGGGGAAAATACAAAAAATTGTTGTCAAAGACAAATAAAGAATATCAACCCATTGTTCTCTTCATCAGGTCCTTGAGGAGGAATTTTAGGCCCCCCTCCAAATATAACAGGGGAGACCCCCCCCTCCAAATATGACAGGGGAACGGGGTAGATGGGGGGGGGTGGGTGTTGGTTGCTGCTGTCTGACCCACCGTATTTCCAATTTTCGCAGCGAACTAGTAAATAAAAATAAATTTTGAGAGTTATTGGGTCATCCAAGTTATGGGGGTTCTGGCAGGTGTTTGGTTAGCCGCCACCCCCCCCCCCCAATCCTTGCGACGTCCCTGACTACACACTTGGTGAGAGCAGACGTCAAAATATATGTAAGCCCAAGTGCGTACCTCTCTTCTCCATACGACCTGTGCTAAAAATAATAATAATAAAAACCTTGCTGGGAGTAAAATACAAGCACGCTGAGATGGTGGAGCACAAAACATACCGCTGTGTCAACACGACCTGCTAGAAGAATCTCCGTACCAGGATATAAAATACTGCCAGGTCCCGTCATTTTGCAGACGACCAGCTGAAATCAACAGGTAAGAATGAGGAAAATTTGATGTTGACACGATATACTCAAATTAATAAATGAACTTTTTCATTGCTAGAATTTTAGGTTGAAGTTGTGAAAGTATTACAGAATGTCATTTATGTAACTTTCTGGTCGAATATAAAATAATAACGATAACTGTTCAAAATAAACTACTTATAATAATATAATGACATTCACATGGAAAAAAATTAGTTTATTGTAACTTTTATATATTTATAATTAACATTTTTTAAGACATTTTTAGTGCATATTTATATTTCAGCGACTCTATAATTTACTAAAATTCTAACTTTTCACTGAAAAAGATAAATGTAATGGCGTAATGTGAAATTAACAGGCTTGCGGAGCCGCCATATTTTTTTCCGGCTCCAGCTCCGCAAGCCTGGAAATTAATTATATTAGGTTTGTAATAAAATAAACAAAGAAACAAGTAAAAGATAAAAAAAAGCAATCTTAGATACGTTTTTTAATGAAATAGCATTTTTAAAGCTAGGTAACTTCACACCTATGTTTAAGTTGTTTAAGTCAAATCTATAATAAACTCTTTGATTTGAATAGGGTCACCGTGAACATTTTTTAAGTGAATGTTTCGCTTTGGTTTCATCCTACAGTATCATCCATACTTTGTTGGCTGTGTTGAAGTACACATACTTACCATTGGAAAATAAAAATTGCCAAGTGACCAAACATGGAGATGGGGGTAAGTCAAACTGTTCTAAAAGCTTACCACTGACCAATGTGAGGACACCACTCTTGTTATATAAAGCTTTTTCTGCCCAGTTTTTCATTATATTTTCATCTGCGCGCTTTTCACTCAGGTTTTTGTATTGTAACTTTAAATTTTTCGCTTTGTGCATTTGAAAGTAATACTATTTAAACGGGTAAAAAGTTTGGCACTACAAGGGCTATTACACACATGGACTATCTATACATATGTGCAGGGGCGGATTGAAGTAACTTGAGCGAGGTCTTAAGCAGGCTTGCGGAACCGCCATATTTTTTTTCGGCTCCGGCTCCCACAAATTTGACGGCTCCGGCTCCGGCTCCCTATTAAGATAGTATCACACAAGACAAAAATTGTTGTAATCGCTCCACGCTAACATGCCGCTGATAAAAAGTTATGCAAATTTCGCCGCGTTCATCCCCATAGTCAGGAACTTGAAAAATATACGCATTGTCGGTTTTACTAAAAACAAATCATTTCAGTGCATCCAGAACCATATCATTATTTTCGATCGAGAATTCACTAGTCGCCATTTTCATAAGTACTAAAAAGTTATTTCAATGATCAAATTAGCCAATAGTAAAATAATACATTATTTAAAATATTTTAAAGACTTCAGTATTTATATTTATTATTTATAAATTCGAAGTGACTATTCGGACCCGGGCAGGCCCGTAGACAGGATTATTGCATTGGGGGGGGGGCGAAGAAATTTTCGGGGGGGGGGGGGCGAAGAAATTTTTTCGGCGGGGTGGGGGGTGCCAAAGAACTGATCCTGGGGTACAGAGGCGGATCTAGAAAACTTTGACCCGGGGGGGGGTGAAACTGTTTTCATTGTTGAAAATTGGTATTTGAACAAAAAATATTTCGATAATTTAATGATGTATTACCTAAACTTGCGATAACCGGGGGGGGGGGGCGGGATAGGGAAATGCCCCCGGCCCCTCCCCCTAATTCCGCCCCTGGTGCTGATATAAATATTTTAAAAAGTTGATTGGCCAGCTCAGTCCGGGCCCCTAAAACAAAATTGAACAAAATGATTGATGTTTTATAGGCCGTTATTATTAAAATTTTGTCAAAAAGCTCAAATCATACATGGGGGGAGGGGGCTCAGGTCATGAACGGGAGAGGGGCTCAGCCCTCCTAGCCCCCGCTGGCTACAGGCCTAGACCCGGGTACAAATAATTGTATGATTTAATCGTGTCTAGGGTTCCATTAAGCGGACTCTGTATTATTATTTTTTCGGGTTCCGTCTAATAAAGTTTAAATATAGCTAAGCTTAGTGCATATTTGCCACGGGTCCGAATAACAATCGGATTTTATTGGGACCCGGGTCCGAATAGCCACAACCTTATAAATTTATCTACTCTATTTCAGATATTCTGTTTATAATAAAATTGTTAAATACAGAAAGCGACCATTTTGTTTTTAGTCTATTACAAATTCGCGGTCAAATAATACACGAAATGACGCGTTCTATTTGTCTTCGTAGTAAAAATTTATTTTTAAATTATTGATAAAATTATTCTATGAAATAAAACTGTTTTAGCTTTATATATAACAAAATAACATGCCATTAAAAAATTTCGGAGGGTAAACGAGATTTAAAACGAACACAAAACGATTCCCCATTAAAGATTTCTTGTGGTGATGTGCGTGTTACTGTTGTGGCGTTCGTAAAACATGACAACATTTCAAATTGTAGTAGGCAAACAATCAAACAAATTTGTAATTTTAAAGCTAAAAAAAAATTCTGCTGTAAAAAAAAAAACATTTGGGAGCCGTGGAGCCGCCAGAATTTTTCGGCTCCGGCTCCGGCTGCAGCAAAAAGTGGCGGCTCCCGGCTCCTCGGCTCCAGCTCCGGCTCCGGCTCCGCAAGCCTGGTCTTAAGCGCAAAATGAAATTTGAGCCTCTAAAAAAGAGAATTATCAAAAAGAGTACAAGGCATGGCTTTATGGGGGCCTTCATGTGACCAGGCCTCGGGCCCGCGGTCTGTGCGCTCACCGTTTAATTCGGCCTGCATGTGTGTTTATGTATGCGTATGATTGTATGAAACATCAATCAGTTTTATTGTTTATCGCTTACCAGAGCCGTAAAGAAGATGAGGTACCCATTTCACAAGAAGCAGACGACAATAGCTCTACGTCAGCGTCTGGTCAGCCAATCGAATCAGCGCTCAGGGCTGTCGGCATTTACGTGAGACGCACTCAGCGTCCCTTGTCGTTTGGCATTAACAGAAATTCCCACCAAGATCGTTATTGGTCTGAAATGGAGTCACGGAAGTCCGCCGTCTATTGTGGACACGTAAGTATGTTTACACCAGGAAGTGAATTTTTAAACATGTACGCCATGTTGAAATGTATTATGGCTAACGTAACCATTGAGAAAATACATAAATACAATTTTCTTCCTTAACAGTATAGTATACAAGTTTATAAACCGTAAAGCAAACCCCGCTACCCCCCTCCACTTACCTAATAAGCTTTGAAAACTGGGATCCCTCTATGAAACCTCAAAACTTTTAAATCGTTTTACCAATTGGCTCAGTTTGGTTTTCTTATTTGGCTGGCCAAAGAGAAATTCCGAAAAGCCTCTCCCCCCCTCCCGCCCACCGCCCTCCTCCTTATCAGCGGAAGTCCCAGGAAGCTGCAAAAGTTTTCACATCTCAATTTGAACGTCCCTCGTTCAAACCCCTGTTTCGTTGGCCATTGTTAATTCTAGTTGTTTCTTTCCCTTCAGCATGAATACGACAATCCCCTACCAGTCGACGAAGTTCCACCAGAAAAGAACGTAAGGGATGGATCGGATGCGAGCAGCGGTCGCTGTCAGACACAAAGACATTACGACGGACCAGTCATAGACGCGCGCTACGGTTATCCTCATCATTTGATTTCGTCCGTTTCCAACAGTGTTGTGGTGACCCCACCTGGCCACTCAACTGGAGTAAATACTCTCAACTTCATTTCTTGTGTGGTTTTGCTGTATTCGATTCTAAAGTTGTGCTGTCTGTGTATGGTTTTACTGTATTCGATTCTAAAGATGTGCTGGTCTGTGTATACTCGTCAATACTGTGAACATCATTTCTTGTGTAGTCATAATGTATTCGATTCTAAAGATGTTTGGTCTGTGTATAGAAATGATACTTTTTATTTTTTCGTGTTTAGGGGGAAATATATCTTTCTCGCTCTACTTTTATTCTTCGTTTTATGTTTTAATACAAAATCTTTTTTTTCGTTTTTTTTCTTTCTTTCCTTTAACACGTATTACATTGTTTGTACATTCAGTCTAACTCTATTGACACTACTGATCACACAGCAGTTAACACAACCTGTTTCACTCCTCCAGCCAGTACATGTTCAACCTGCCGTCCCTGACTACACAGCCCTCAGTGTGATCGTCACTCTGTTCTGCTTCCCGCCTGTCGGAATCTGCGCTCTGATAAACGCAAGAGATGTAAGTAACATGAACATGACATTTACGGAGCTCATTTGTTTTTAACAAGTTGATGGTTTGAAATAATTAAGTCGGAATTCACCATTCCACATGTTGTATAGCATCCCCCCCACCCGGTCATTTTTTTGTGCCAGTCTATTTGTCTGTCACTGTGTGTGTTTGTCACTGTGTGTGTTTGTCTGTCACTGTGTGTGTTTGTCACTGTGTGTGTTTGTCTGTCACTGTGTGTGTTTGTCACTGTGTGTGTTTGTCTGTCACTGTGTGTGTTTGTCTGTCACTGTGTGTGTTTGTCTGTCACAGTGTGTGTGTTTGTCTGTCACTGTGTGTGTTTGTCTGTCACTGTGTGTGTTTATCTGCCATTGTGTGTGTTTGTCTGTCACTGTGTGTGTTTGTCTGTTACTGTGTGTGTTTGTCTGTCACTGTTTGTGTTTGTCTGTCACTGTTTGTTTTTGTCCCTCACTGTGTGTGTTTGTCTGTCACTGTGTGTGTTTTTCTGTCACTGTGTGTTTGTCTGTCTCTGTGTGTGTTTGTCTGTCACTGTGTGTGTTTGTCTGTCACTGTGTGTTTGTCTGTTACTGTGTGTGTTTGTCTGTCACTGTGTGTGTTTATCTGTCACTGTGTGTTTGTCTGTTACTGTGTGTGTTTGTCTGTTACTGTGTGTGTTTGTCTGTTACTGTGTGTGTTTGTCTGTCACTGTGTGTGTTTGTCTGTCACTGTGTGTGTTTGTCTGTCACTGTGTGTTTGTCTGTTACTGTGTGTGTTTGTCTGTTACTGTGTGTGTTTGTCTGTCACTGTGTGTGTTTGTCTGTCACTGTGTGTGTTTGTCTGTCACTGTGTGTTTGTCTGTTACTGTGTGTGTTTGTCTGTTACTGTGTGTGTTTGTCTGTCACTGTGTGTGTTTGTCTGTTATAGTAGATCTTCATGTCAATGTCTATTTTGTCTGTCATTTTTATTTTCTGCCTGGTATGTTTGTTGTTTTTTTTTAAAAAAAAAGGGTTTCCATAAGCCCCTATGGAGTCGTCGGGGCAGATGAAGTGTGGAATTCATCAGTAATCTGGGCATATAACGGGATTTTGTGGTTAGCATAACGTCCAGCCACCATTACTCCCCCCCCCCCCGCAACTTAAAGTCAGGTACCCATTTAAAGCTGGTTGGACTTTAGGGACTTACACCAGGACCTGAAAACTCCCAAGGTTCTCACTGAGGTTTGAATCCAGGAGTTTTCGGTCGACAGTCGAGCGCTCTACACAGCGCGACCACCCGTCCCCCAATGCCTTCTTTTTATCATCAGTATTTTTGTTTATCAGTGTTTGTGTAAGGTCTCTGTTGGCATGTTTTACTAGTCTGACATGTATAAATATAATATCAGTGTATGTGTAAGGTCTCTGTTGGCATGTTTTACTAGCCTGACATGTATAAATATCATATCAATGTATGTGTAAGGTCTCTGTTGGCATGCTTTATTTGTCTGACATGTATGATTATCACATCCCATCCATTTCAGACTCTTTTGATAGAAATTATAATATTTTCTGAAATTTTTCTTTTAACTTATTTGATGGATAATGAAAAATATGAATCAATAATCGTCATAGGCAATTGTTTAACTATTCTCTATAGGTAAATACTCATTTAGCGCAAGGTAATATAAAGGAAGCAATGAAGCTCTCTAGAACTGCCAGAAATATGGTCATTGCTGCGGTTATCCTCGGTCCAGCCATAGTTGTGACCGTCGTATTGCTTAAACTGTATGTCTACCCATTTAACAAAATGTGAAGTCTAAACAAACGCCATTATTGTTCCCTAATGTGAAGTCTAAACAAACACTAAAATTTTCCATCTGAAATCGTCATGGAGTCATTATCTTTTTTGCTTTTATTATTAGTTTTGTAATGATTATGATAATCGCCCATACTCACTAATTAGCAACACACTAAGTAACAATACAATGACTAAGCAACACCGAACAAAATAGTATCACAGTAAGTAACAACACACTAACTAACAACACCCTGAATAATTAACAGCACACAAGGTAGCAACACATTTCGTAACAACACATTTATTAACAACACATTTATTAACAACACATTTAGCAACAACACATTTAGTAACAAAACATTTAGTAACAATACATTTAGTAACAACACATTTAGTAACAACACATTTAGTAGCAACACATTTAGTAACAACACATTTAGTAACAAAACATTTAGTAACAATACATTTAGTAACAACACATTTAGTAACAAAACATTTAGTAACAATACATTTAGTAACAACATATTTAGTAACAAAACATTTAGTAACAATAGATTTAGTAACAACACATCTAGTAACAAAACATTTAGTAACAATACATTTAGTAACAATACATTTAGTAACAATACATTTAGTAACAAAACATTTAGTAACAATACATTTAGTAAACAAAACATTTAGTAACAATACATTTAGTAACATAAAACTATTTAACAGCACACATCATTAATGAGAGAAGCACAGGCCAGCTTTACAAATGAGCTGCAAGAAATCATTTTAAACATATTAATCCCATAGTGAAATACTGACTATTAATTAGTGGGAAATTCATTTTGTTGATAGCCAAACTGATACTCAGCTAATGTTTTGTAATGGTCTTGTACTTATGGGAGTTTGTTTTTTTATTAACATTTAAAATACACAGGAAAATATGATCATATGAATTGAATTCTAAAGATCAACTTGTAAAGAAACTGAAGAATTTTGCGAATAAGGGTTTTCAAATAAAAAAAAAAGCAAACTGTTTCTCTATATATACCACATCTATATTAATTCTGATATTATCTTATTTCAATTATGCAAAAATTAAATGTTTAAAATAAAAACAGCAACCAACGAGCAAGAAAACAATTTTGGAATCTTCGAAACAATATTTATTAGAGAACATCGATTTTTACTTTTATTTTTTAAAATTAGATTTGTATTTCATTATAATAGAAAAAAAAAAGTGTGTCCTATATTTACTAATTATAAGTGCACACGCACTTAAAATTTTATAACTGCTAGTATGTTTTATTTACACTTAAAATGCACCGGAAAATATGAGAATGTGAATTAAATTCAATTTGTAAAGATATTAAAAACATATGTGAATTGAATTCTTAAGATCAATTTGTAAAGAAACTAAAGACAAATGCTTTAGTGTTTTTGGAAAAAAAAAACAACAGCAATAGTTTCTCAATTTACCACATCCGGATTAATTCTAATATTATCTTATTTTTATTACACAATTATAAAAGCTTAATTAATATAAAACTTTTTCTCCAAGCTGTTAATTAATGTGTATATTGAGTTAAATGTTCTTTGTATATATTTTTTTTCTATCGTTTAGTTTTTTGTGATATTTCCAAACTGAGTTGCACACAAATTTTTCGGCGTATGTTGTTTTTTTTATAAATCTGTACTATAATGATTAAATTGAAGATAATTCTACATAGTCTGCAAGATAGTTATAAACATTTACATAGTTTTTTTTAAAATTTTTAAAATGAGATTTTAAGTCATTTGTGTTCAATTACGAATTCTTTTTCCCTATGACACTCGTGTTCAAACTATACAAATTTTTATTTCTTCACATTTAGAAAAATAAATATTTTACATTAAAAAGCATTCAATTACATATAGAAAGATATACTATGTGTACGAATATATTAAGGTGTGTAAAGTCCCTGTAAAGGTGAGATGAAATCTCTTACATCCTATGAACCACTAATGGGACGGTTTTTATGGTGCCCTTCTTTCATCCCCACCATATCCGATAGTGCAATGGCCATGGAGGCACCACGGGAGATATATCGGGAACTTGAGCCAAGACCTGAAAAATGTCCTTGGTCCTCATGTCGACAATCGAGCGCTTTATTTTGGAAAATACAGAGTGCACCATTTATTACGGAATGAGTGAAATCAGAAAATTTAAGAGAAAATTTCTTACAATTTTTTTTTACTTGAAAAAATGTTGTGATATGTATTCTTTCTTATGGATAATTGAATATGGTTTAATACAAAGTGTAAATAAATATTAAAGTTCTTGGTACTTATTTTTTGTCTTATTGATATTTGTGTATACTTTGAAATTTTGAAAAAAAATATTTTTTTTTAAAAATTAAGTGAATACATTTTTAGAAACATACCATCTGCACCAACTAAAGCAGTATATTGTTGTCGTCGTATCTCCGCAGAAGGCTAAACTACTCCTTCAAGTATAGTGAACTTATTATCCTCCAGTGTCCTCATTACTTAAAATATAATTAGATTGACATCACTAGTCCAACACAAATGTCCAGTAAAGAAAATGACAATATTCACAATTTCTTGAGTTATTTCTGTATTAAACACAACATGCCTAGGATGGCGATGGTAATTTCTTATATTAATTTAATTCACACATAAGACATTATTTTATAAAAACACTAGTAAACAAAGGCCCGGTACCCGGACCGGCGAGTAGGCACACAGTTGGAGTTGAAAGTAGTGATATATATATGAGTGTGTTAACAATCAGTCTATATACTCACAGTAGCCCCAAGCACATGAACAGATGGACAGATTATTGTAGCCATAATACATTTGAGAATAGGGACACCTAATAGTACGTCAAATAAAGTTCATATGTTAAATAGTTCATCCCAAAGAAAATAATCCTCACTATGGGTAAACATAGACAACCCCCGATGATTAAATTCCTCAAATCTTAATACATTCATCATATTTTAATGGACTCCTTTCCAAACAGTACTTCATTTTATGTTTTATGATGTTCAACATGACGTATTTTTAAAAAAAAGAAAGACGTGAGTGAGTGCTTGTGTTAAGCGAAAGGTAACACAAAATCATGCCAAAAATTTTAGCATGTTTAGCAGGTGGATTATTTACTGTTATGCACATTGTAGCATAGTACAATTAACTAAGAAAATATTGCCAACCCGTCAGTGCCGAACATATGGATTTGGGGGCCCGGTGGGCTTGGCCTATTTTTGGTGGGGCGCCCCTGCATTTTGACGTGAGATATTTTTTTGGCACTCCTCAAGCTGGGTCAGGGGAGAAAGAATTGTTGTGTAACTTTTATCTGACCTTCAATTAAAAAAATAATATTCCATCAATCCAGTTGAGGCCGCAGACGCAGAAAACATCAGGCCTCTTAAAAAAAAAAGAACTATCAAAGCTTTAAACATTATAGTTCTGTGAAGCCATTGCCGAACCTAGGGATTTGGGGTTCGTCCTGTTTGGGGGCCCGTGCATGTTGACATGAGATAATGTACTTAATATTTATCGTAAAAAATATTTTCGGGGGGGGGGGGGCTCCCGTCCAGCTGCGATAATACTTAAACCTCATCCCAAAGAGAATAATCCTCATTATGGGCTCAGAAGCTTAACAAAAAGAACCCCAGACTATTAAACGTTAAATCCAACATCCAACTACAGCCTACATAATTTGCACACACAACACCTTATCATTGATAAATCTTAATTCCGTTATAATATTTTAATGGACTCCTTTCCAAACAGTTCTTCATTTTATGTTTTATGATGTTCGACATGACGTAGTTAAAATAAAAATAAGAGAGACGTGAGTGAGTGCCTGTAAGTTAAGCAAAACGCTACATGTTTAGCAGATGGTTTACTTATTGTTATACACATTGTAGTATATCACAACATATCGTACTGAGAATAAACTAAGATAATACTGCCAACCCGGCAGTGCCAAACCTATGGATTTTGGGGCTGGCCTGGCCTCTTCAGAGGCCTCTCAATTTTGACATTCGACACAATGACATGAGATAACGAAATAAATATTTAACGTGAAAAAAATTATTTGGCAACCCTTAAGATGGGGCCCGGAAAGACAGAATCGTTGTGCAGCTTTTATCTGACCTTCAATTAAAAAAAAAATATTCCATCCATCGAGTTAAGGCCGCAGACGCAGAAAACATTCGGCCTCTTAAAAAAGAAAGACATATCAAAGCTTTCAACATTATAGTTCTTTGAAGCCAATACCAAACCAAGGGATTTTAGGCCTCTTCGGGAGCAACTACATATTTTGGGGGCCCTCCTCAAACTGGGTCCCCTCCATACACCCTCTGTGTGAAGCCCCCATCATAAATGGGTTAGTTTGCATTGTAAACATTGTGTACGGCGCTACTCAAACTCAACCCTTATTCAATTCACTCATATGACGTAATAGTAAATAAAATGCAAAAAAAAAAAAAAAAAAAATATATATATATATATATTGTGACGTATTTTAGGTTATTAATAAAGGGAATTAACTGTATATTAGAAATAGACATAAACAATATAAATATTACATTATATTGATGTATCTATAATACAAAATTCGTTTGATATAACACAGAACATATTACAGAATATTAATTGAACGATTTCTGTAAATATTTATTTTATGATCACTTCTCATTAATAACTAATTGAACACAATCGATATATTACGATAATGTAAGATATGGATAGACCCTATGCAACTTCATTTCAGTCTTAGGCTGTCTCGACGAGTATCATAATATTTTTGGCATGGTTTTGTGTGTGCCTTTTCTAGGTTCACTTAATTGCCCATTGGTAATTATTGAAGCGGTCGAAAACAGTATTACATTGTGAGTGCCATTTGGCTTTCACAATCTTACCAGTCGTATGTTAGTGTATGGTGTTCGGTCACCTCGGCACCATACATGAGTCTGGGCCAATGTCATTACTGGCATCCAAGTAGGAGACAACAAACTCGGCCGGCCAGTTGGGAGACGGATCATGCATGTTAAGAAAACAGTAAATGTTTCTGCCATCTTTGAATTGTTTATGCCGCCATCTTGGATGACAGACGGAAGTCTCGATGACAGACGGAAGTCGCGATGACAGACACCGGAACACATGATGTAAAATTTGTATTATAGATGTACCTCATATAACCGTCGGTGTCTCTCTTATTTATTTATTTGCTTCCGTTTTTTATAACCCATTCATTTGGTGCGTTACCGTACTACAGGGAATTCCATATAACATATCTCTTTTCATGTTGACTAAAAACTTACAACATGCACTGACTAAAAGTAAATATAACAGAGTTATGACAATTGTAAAAGTCTTTTTAATTTGTAACAACTTGACTTTTAACACATGCATAGTGATGAAAAGAAAAATTAGTATATAAAAATATATGACACCAGTATACAACTGAAAAATCTATAAAAAAAACCTGCCGTCTATTGAAAGTTAATACAATCTTGAAGAAATATTGTTTTCACTTTATTACAAACTAGATATTAAGCCCGGAGTTGCCTGGGAAATCTAGGTGTAAATATGTTAAACCCCTTCCTAATCAATTTAATTAATTTAATTAGGTGCTGATTTATGCCACCTTCCTAATGTGCAGAAATGATCTACATTTCATCCATCAAAAGATGTGCTGCCATAACCAACAAACCATCATCAAAAAGTAATCCATCGAGGGAACAATAACCTCCAGTACACAATGTTAACAAACTATAATAACTGAGCATGATTATCAAATGCGCAGCCGATTTACGTGAAATCAAGTGCATAATTGTTGTTTTTTATATTTGACGTCTATTTATAGTTAAAATCAAAACAAAGCATTAAAAAAATGCACTGAAAATAAAAAAAAACTACTATGACATTTTGCAGCGCGAAGGCACTCATCGGGAAATGACGTCATAGAGGATTTTTTTTTATTTATAGCGACTGCGCAAATGACGTCATTGACCTGGTCTGATTAAAATGCTATCTGTTGTAATAAAAAATAAAATAATTGAAATGATATTATATATTATTATTATTATTTAATATTTAGGACTTTTACATTTTAAAATAAAAAACCACAGAAACTATTTAAAACTGTAGATTTTTAAAAAAGGAAAATCGAATCGAAGACGCCATTTTTTTAATTATGTTTTCGTGCCTTCGCTGGTCATGTGATTACTTTATCAAATACTATTGTTTCAGGAGGTCGTTTATTTATAGAACGGATTCCCCACACGGACGGACGGAAGCGTCCCGGACTTAGCTGCTTTATAAGTTAGATTAGTTAAATTTGTATTAATATGTCTGATTGTCAAGAACAACAACCGTAGAATAACCACTATATAATAATATCTATAGAACACAGTACAACACACTATAGAACAACAAACTATATAACAAAAAACTATAAAACAACAAACTATAGAACAACAAACTATAGAACAACAAACTATATAACAACAAACTATATTACCACAAACTACAAAACAACTAACTATATTACAACAAACTATACAAGTACAAACTACAAAACAACAAACTATTGAACAACAAACTATAGAACAACAAACTATAGAACAACAAACTATAAAAGTACAAACTTTATAACAACAAACTATAGAACAAAAAACTATAGAACAACAAACTATATAACAACAAACTATATAATAACAAACTGTAGAACAACAAACTGTAGAACAACAAACTATTTAACAACAAACTATATAACAACAAACTGTAGAACAACAAACTATTTAACAACAAACTATAAAAGTACAAACTATACAACACCAAGCTACTGTAACTAAATATAGAGATAACGTGACTGGATAAAAAACTGGAGATTTAGTTTTATTTTTTTTTTTTGAGCTTCAACCAAAACGGATGGAAACAAAAAGATTTATTTTTTTTTATATATTAAATAACATGGTTTAAAATGTATACACATGTATATGTATTTAAAGCTTGGTAATATGAAGGGGGGAAAGGTGCCACGTATTATTCTGATGGCTTCTGATTACTTCTTTAATTTTTTTTTGAGAGGGGGGGGGATAATATTATGCAGTTATGCAGTTACTGGTGTAATATTCTCAGTGCTTTGTGCACTAAAAGAAATGACTGTAAATCACAGACTATATATTATACACAAAAGTCCATCTCTATTTAAAAAAACTATGGACTAAACGAAAATGTCGCCATTACCTTCATATATTGTCTAATAATGTTGCACCTACATTTTGATATATCTCCCCTTTACCTTCATATATTGTCTAATAATGTTGCACCTAAATTTTGATATATCTCCCCTTTACCTTCATATATTGTCTAATAATGTTGCACCTAAATTTTGATATATCTCCCCTTTACCTTTATAGATTGTCTAATAATGTTGCACCTAAATTTTGATATATCTCCCCTTTACCTTTATATATTGTCTAATAATGTTGCACCTAAATTTTGATATATCTCCCCTTTACCTTTATATATTGTCTAATAATGTTGCACCTAAATTTTGATATATCTCCCCTTTACCTTTATATATTGTCTAATAATGTTGCACCTAAATTTTGATATAAAACAGCAGTTTTGTAAAAAAAAAAAAAAATCACTTCTGACATATCGTGTAAGAAAAACCAATAAATTCCGGAACAGCTTGATCCGTTTTAATAAATACAATTTTCAAATCTGATTGTTAATAAAAATGTCAGCCCGGCGTTAAGAAAACGTAAATTACATTCTTGTCAGTGACTTCGGAAGATGGAGTATAAGGAGATGATCAACAAACAGTGGTCCAGTTATGTACAGCTATAACATTATAGTCTCCCTGAGTTCACAAATAACAGTAATGTTTGCGATATGAAACATTTATCCAATCGAGAATATGCATTGTGTACAATTTATATTCAGTGGTGTCAATTATACAAAAAATTGAAGTGTCAATATATACAATAGTTTGTGGTTTCAATATACAATAGTTTATGGTATCAATATACAAGAGTCTGTGGTGTCAATATACAATAGTTTATAGTGTCAAAATAAAATAGTGTGTATTGTCAAAATACAATAATTTATGGTGTCAAAATACAATATTTTGTAATGTCAATTCAATATACAATAGTTTGTAATGTCAATTTAATATACAATAGTTTGTAATGTCAATTTAATATACAATAGTTTGTAATGTCAATTCAATATACAATAGTTTTTAATGTCAATTCAATATACAATAGTTTTTAATGTCAATTCAATATACAATAGTTTGTAATGTCAATTCAATATACAATAGTTTTTAATGTCAATTCAATATACAATAGTTTTTAATGTCAATTCAATATACAATAGTTTTTAATGTCAATTCAATATACAATAGTTTTTAATGTCAATTCAATATACAATAGTTTTTAATGTCAATTCAATATACAATAGTTTTTAATGTCAATTTAATATACAATAGTTTTTAATGTCAATTCAATATACAATAGTTTGTATCATTAACTTAGTTACCGACTCTTGATTTATGTGATAATCTAAAAGAATACAAAAACGTTAAAAGCTTTCATGACTAAATAACTAAATGAAATATTCTCTAGCTGTATATAACTAAATGAAAGATTCTCTAGCTGTATACATCTAAATGAAAGATTCCTTCAACTTCGTCAATGTTACCCCGTGAGACTTGTAAAGAGGTAAATTATGTTTGTTTCTTGTATACTTCATGAAGTACTATTTTGTCTAAACCTTAAAAAAAAATCTTTCGTTAAATATAGATGTTTTTTTATTTTAATTCCCTTAGCCCTAACGGGCAATAGGGCAGATGAAGTGTGGAATTCATCTGTTTCTATAACCTCGGCATATGAAGGGATTGTGTGGTTAGCACAACGGCCAGCCGCCTTTACTTCCCCGACTTAAGTCGGGTACCCATTTAAAGCTGGGTGGAATTGTGGGACGACTATGAAACAAATTTCACCTGGAAAAATTCACATGGTTCTCAACGAGGATCGAACCCAGGACTCTCAGGTTGACAGTCGAGTATCTACACCACTCGGCCATCCGTCCCACGAAAATAGATGTCTGTAGTAAAAAATCGTAAATGAAACGAAATAGACGTATTACCCAGATATAACTCAAACATTATTGATCCATTGATCTATACGTAAATTCATTGAATCATCCAACCAGCGAACCATAATTCCATTGTTGCACCCATCGACACCTTCTCATTCATTCCTCCATCTCCCCACTCCACCCCACCCCACTCCACCCACCCACCGACACCCACAACCCTGTGTCAATCTACGATACACACGGGCTGGAGAATGTGACATCCGGGAAGAAACTGTGCAGCAACAACACACTACTGCACAGCATGTCAACTTGATCAACCCAGCATGACCTCTTTCATGGGCGCAGCCACCTGGTGCACACGGGTAGGGAACTAGAAATAGCAATGTCTGTCTGTTTGGTGATTACTAAAGGATAATATAAATAAACATGCACATACAAAAGATTAACTTGTAACGTAGTGAAGTATCATAAAAAGGACCTTTGTGGGACTACGAGATGACTGAAAATACCGCCCATCCCTATACCCCCAAAGTACAGTACTTTAAGTACGTCACTGTATAGATGTTTACAAGTATTTACTAAAAGTACCATCTGACCTTTAACCTCCCCCCCCCTCTCTCAAAGAAAGAGAAGCAGCATTTTTCATGTTATAAAATTGTTCATTATACAATGAACAAATAAACAAGGGACACCGATCAATACCATTTTGGAGACTTGCCAGGTGTGACGTAAAGCTTGTAACCAATGCGCGTTACGCATGACCTGTTTTAAACCGAAGGACTCGATGTGTTGAGCTTCGTTGTAGAAGAATACACTCACTTTTTTTAATAAAAAATCAGGCGTTGGAACGTGTCCATAATCACTTGAAGGACATGATTGGTGATGTATCGTGTGTGATACATTCATTTATAGAGCAGGTAATGAAACCAAGAATGACGTGAACAAAGTAAGATTACAGCGTCACGATATTGGGGAATGCATACACTTAATTATCAGGTAATAAATTACTTTTTTTTGTAACTATTAACACACGATTGACTATCTCATTGTCCTTTACGTTATATATATATATATATATATATATATATATATATATATATATATATATGGGCTGACTGAAAAATACCGCCTATCCCTATACCCAATGTACAGTACTTCACCTTAGTACATCACTGTATAGATGTTTACAAGTACACATATACATGGGCGTCGCTAGACATTTTTCCAAGGGGGGGGGGGCACAAATACACTTTTTAAAAAAAAAATTAACTGTTGATGCCATACAGGTTCGTTTTCAATTAAATTTAAGTATAATATTAATTATTTATATTGACATAAATGCATTTGAAAATTCAAACATTTTGACAAAAAAATCTAATAAAGGTTTCGATTTTAATTTTTTGTGTGTGTTAATTTGGCCTTTTATAACTTGATTTGGCTTTTAAAAATGCTCCTGGCATTCAGCTTTTTTATTTTATCTGGCAACTCTTGTTGGTTTATAATCTTCTGCCACTGAATGAATTTTGAAATTAATGCTAAATTAATTCAGACCCCCTTCATAAAAAAGTATGATTTTAGAGCTGACAATGATGGAATATGCATGGTTTCAGTATTTTGGTCGAATTAACGCATTTAGGTGTTGCGTTAAAAATTTTAATCGCAATTATTTTTTGACGCGTTAATCGCAAATTAACGCAGTTTAATCAGTTGCCTTAATATATATATATATATAGATATATATTACTTTTGAAATATTATTATCTATAAGTGTTTCAATATTTTAAACAAAAATCTTACATCACACAGGTGGGGACCTAACCTGGCGCGAATATTAAATGCCAGGTACCCAGAACAATAACTCTTATCTTTAGGAACGCATTTTAAGCCCCTCAAGCGCCCCTACCCTTCCCCCACTCCCTCACCCGCCCATCCCCACCATTAGACTCATCAAAGTACGCAACTGTTTACATAATATGTGTTGCATTTTTCATTTGAGAGTATTTGAATTATATCCGAATTAATGAAATATAACCTATGTCTTGTATTTTAATTTATAAAGTTTCACATTCTCTGGGCGTTCCTATGTTTACCTGTAAATCCTGTAACTCAAGTGAATGAACAAAAAAATTGCCAAACTGGACACAAGTGTAGATTATTTTACACGACAATACAGTATTCTAAATAATGTTCATAATTGACATCATGTGTAATTTAGAAACTAACTACCTTTAATTTAATATTTATTAAGGGAAACAATTCTCGTCCAGGATATCATGGCAAAGTAAATACTTAAGTTCAGTGCCGGTACTTCAGTGTGAAGAAATAAATACTTAAGTTCAGTGCCGGTACTTCAGTGTGAAGAAATAAATACTTGAGTTCAGTGCCGGTACTTCAGTGTGAAAAAATAAATACTTAAGTTCAGTGCCGGTACTTCAGTGTGAAAAAAAAATACTTAAGTTCAGTGCCGGTACTTCAGTGTGAAAAAATAAATACTTAAGTTCAGTGCCGGTACTTCAGTGTGAAAAAATAAATACTTGAGTTCAGTGCCGGTACTTCAGTGTGAAAAAATAAATACTTTAGTTCAGTGCCGGTACTTCAGTGTGAAAAAATAAATACTTAAGTTCAGTGCCGGTACTTCAGTGTGAAAAAATAAATACTTAAGTTCAGTGCCGGTACTAAGTGTGAAAAAATAAATACTTAAGTTCAGTGCCGGTACTTCAGTGTGAAAAAATAAATACTTAAGTTCAGTGCCGGTACTTCAGTGTGAAAAAATAAATACTTAAGTTCAGTGCCGGTACTTCAGTGTGAAAAAACAATGATGCTGAGGTCACGACCTGTGAGACGCCCCCCCCCCCCCGGGAAGCCGAAATGTAGAAGAAATGTGAAACATTTTTATGTCGGTCTTTTTTTTTCCTATGGGGCCCAATGTATTATCTCCTGCACACAGGGCCCCAACCGACGGTAGCCCGTAAGTGGGTCAAACTTTCAGTGACATTATGTCATTTCTGTCCTTCAGATGGTGATCTATGTTTAACATACTATTCAGTGCTCAAAAAATCGACAATCGACCAGAACATGGACAATGAGGTAAGTGTTGCTATGCTGAAAACTCTCCATCGTATTGACCACTGGTTTCTCTAAGCTGCGCGCGAACGCGCAAACACGTCACGTGGGCACACCCATAAGAAGAGTGGGCATGAATGTTTGATAAGTGTGCGCTTGTGTGTGTGTGTAAGTGTTGGTATCGGTCGGTGTGTGTGTGATTGCTAAGCGCGCATGGCTGTACAATAGTATGAATGACCATCCACAGCTAGGTTTGGGAGATTAGATCGTGGATCAAGTGGTCAACTGGACATGTTAGCTGGACAAGTATTAAGAGGACAGTCCCTGGTACGGTGAGGCCGAAAGTGTGATGGTATACGTCACCTGTAGGTTGGTAATTGTTGAGAACTACGTCCGTGCGTCTAGTGTTGATTAAAGTGCATTTGTACCATTCTCCAACCTTAAGTTATTTTCGTATTTGTCATTTATCAAGTGTGCGTGATAAAATATCCCCCCCCTGACAAGTAGTGTCACGTGACAGTAAGTAATACTTGGTCAATCTAATATAATAATCGCGATTTGGGTTTTGCGTTAAATCGAAAGTAAAAAGAATTAATACAACAGTATTCCAGTTTAAAAAAATACAATTATTAAAAAAAAAAATTGGACCTGCCCGAAAATAAATATAACTTAGCATATCTATCAAGCCTAAGGGGATATAACTCTATGCAAAGGTTTTGCAGGGTACAGCTAGTTAATAAAAACAAGTTCCTCCAGGGGACTTGTGGGACATATAAACCGGTGAGACTAATTTAGAAGGTTTCCATTGGGCTGATTTTTAAAAGTTTTTATTTTATTAGTTCTATGAAAGCGTTAAAGATCACATATGATCACATACTAAAAATGAGGTGAATACTCTTTACATTTCCCATTGGATATAATATAAAAAGGTAAGGTTCCATTAGCCCAAACTAGCCATCGAGGCAGATGAAGTGTAGAATTCATCTGTTTTTATAACCTTGGCATATGAAGGGATTATGTGGTTAGCACAACGCCCAGCCGCCTTTACTTCCCCAACTTAAGGTCAGGTACTGCCATACTGGCCAGTGGCAAAAGAGCTACCCGTCTGGTCCATCCTATGGTCCGCCAGCCCGGGGCACTAGAATAGCACACGCTCCAGCCGCGTAGCGTGAAAATTCTATATCAGCGGCCAGGCATTCTACAGCTGGGACCAGGCCAATAGCGAGGGGGGGGGGCAGGAAATAAATGTAGGATCTAATGGGAATATGTAGGATCTAATGGGAATTTTAATAGCTTATGGGAATATGTGGGAGCTTATGGGAATATGTAGGAGCTTATGGGAATTTTAAGAGCTTATGGAATATGTAGGAGCTTATTGGAATAAGTAGGAGCTTATGCGAATATGAGCCAATTGATTCTACTCCTGATCAGTATTTGGCGAATCGGACTATAGGCTTTGTGTTGATTTTCAACTACGTAAGGTCAAATTTTTACGCATCATTAAATTCTACTCCTGTTTTTCAATTGTTGAAACGGATTATAAGCTTCGCTTCAATTTTCTGCCTTACAATGATCAACTAACATGCAAAGGTAGATTCAACTCTATGTCAATTATCGAAAAAGAGAGATAAGGAAAGAGAGAGAGAGGGAGAGAGAGAGAGAGAGAGAGAGAGAGAGAGAGAGAGAGAGAGAGAGAGAGAGAGAATGCGAATATTTGGCAACTTGTGGGAACATGCAGGAGCTTATGTGATATATATATATATATATATATATATATATATATATATATATATATATGTATATATGACTATATATATATACAGAGAGAGAGAGAGAGAGAGAGAGAGAGAGTTAGAGAAAGAGATAGAGACAGAGAAGGAGAGATAGAATAAAATACTTAGGAGCTTATGGGAATATGTAGGAGCTTATGGGAAGAATATTAGATTCTTATGTGAATATGCAGGAGCTTATCGGAATATGTTGGAGCTTATGGGAATATGTGGGAGCTTATGGGAATTTTAGGAGCATATGGGAATATGTAGGAGCTTATTGGAATATGTGGTAGCTTATGGAAATATCTGAGAGCTTATGTGAATAAGTAGGAGCTTATGGGAATATTAGGTGCTTATGGGAATATTAGGAGCTTATGGGAATATGTGGGAGCTTATGGGAATATGTGGGAGCTTATGGGAATATGTCGGAGCTTATGGGAATTTTAAGAGCTCATGGGAATATGTAGGAGCTTATGGGAATATGTGCCAATTGGTTCAACTCTATGTCAATTATCGAAAAAGAGAGAGAGAGAGAGAGAGAGAGAGAGAATGGGAATATATAGGAACTTATGGGAATATGTGAGATATATATATATATATATATATATATATATATATATATATATACACACACAGAGAAAAATAGAGAGAGACAGAGAAGGAGAGAGAGAGCGAAATAAGGAAAAAGAGAGAGAGAATGGGAATATCTGAGAGCTAATGGGAATATATAAGAGATTATGGGAATATGTAGGAGCGTATGGGAATGTGTGGTAGCCTAAGGGAATATCTGGGAGCTTATGGGAATATGTAGGAGTTTATGGGAATATGTAGGAGCTTATGTGAGTATTAGGAGCTTATGGGAATATTTGGGAGCTATTGGGATTATGTGGGAGAAAATGGGAATATGTATAAGCTTATGGGAATATGTAGGAGCTTATGTAAATATTAGGCTCTTATGGGAATATGTAGGAGCTGATGGGAATATGTGGGAGAATATGGGAATATGTAGGAGCTTATGGGAATATGTAGGAGCTGATGGGAATATGTAGGAGCTGATGGGAATATGTGGGAGAATATGGGAATATGTAGGAGCTGATGGGAATATGTAGGAGCTGATGGGAATATGTGGGAGAATATGGGAATATGTCGGATCTTATGGGAATATGTAGGAGCTTAAGGCAATATATGGAGCTTTTGTGAATATATGAGATCTTATGGGAAGATTTTGGAGCTTTTGGGAATATGTAGGAGTTTATGGGAATGTGTGGGAGCTTATGTGAATATATGGGAGCTTATGTGAATATTAGGAGCTTATGGGATTATGTCGGAGCTTATGAGAATATGTTGGAGCTTATGGGAATATGTGCCAATTGATTCTACTCCTGTTTAGTATTTGGCGAATGGGACTATAGTCTCTGTGTTTACTTTCAACCACGTAAGGTCAAATGTTTACGCATCAGTAAATTCTACTCCTATTTTTCAATATTTGAAACGGACTTTAAGCATCGTTTCAATTGTCTGCTATACAATGATCTTCTGCCATGCATAAGTAGATTCAACTCTATTTCAATTATCAAAAATAGAGATAAGGAAAGAAAGAGAGAGAGAGAGAATGTGAATATATGGGAACATATTGGAATATGCGGAAGCATATGGAAATATGCGGTAGCTTATGGGAATATGCGGGATCTTATGGGAATATGTGACTTATAAATAAATATATTTATATATATATATTTATATACATATATATATATATATATATATATATATATATATATATATATATACAGATAGAGAGAGAGAGAAAGAGAGAGACAGAGAAGGAGAGAGAGAGAGGGAAATAAGAAGAAAGAGAGAGAGAATGTGAGTGTTTGGGAGCTAATGGGAATATGTAGGATCTTATGGGAATGTTAAGAGCTTATGGGAATATGTGGGAGCTTATCTTTTATTTATGTGTGACTAAGTGCGTTTGTGTGAGTATGTGCGTTTGTGTGACAATGTGCGTTTGAGTGACTATGTGCGTTTGTGTAAGTATTTGCGTGTGTGTGACTATGTGCGTTTGTGTGACTATGTGCGTTTGTGTGACTATGTGCGTGTGTGTGACTATGTGCGTTTGTGTGACTATGTGCGTTTGTGTGAGTGTGTGTGTGTGTGTGTTTGTGTGTGTGTGAGTATGTGTGTATGTAGCATTAAATTAAGTTTTTTTTTCTTTTTTCAGAGACGTTATGAACACGAGACGAACTTTACTCTAGACGCAGAAGTCAATCAGTCAACTCCAGAGCAGTGGCAACCAATCGAAACACCGCTAAAGAGAGCCGACCGTGGCTACCAAGAACATGCACACGTCACAATGTCGTCTGATTTGAACGGGATGTATAATCACGGACGTGATCATGCTGAAACTGGGCGAAGGCAATTTCCGGTAAGTTTCAAATTGTATTTGGTTGTAACAACTAAAATTTCCATTCCGACTTTATAAAGGTAAAAATACGGTTGTTGTGGTTCTGAATGTGCGGTTGTTGTGGTTGTGGATGTGCGGTTGTTGTGGTTCTGAATGTGTGGTTGTTGTGGTTCTGAATGTGTGGTTGTTGTGGTTCCGAATGTGTGGTTGTTTTGGTTCCGAATGTGCGGCTGTTGTGGTTGTGAATGTACGGTTGTTGTGGTTGTGAATGTGCGGTTGTTCTGGTTGTGAATGTACGGTTGTTGTGGTTGTGAATGTGCGGTTGTTGTGGTTCTGCATGTGCGGTTGTTGTGGTTCTGAATGTGCGGTTGTTGTGTTTGTGGATGTGCGGCTGTATTAGGGCAGGGGGTTCTCAAACTCATCTATTTTCGACCCACTCAGATTGAAGTTATTATAGTTTTTTGTTGACGACCCACTTCAAATCAGCCCGCGAGTCACCAGAGGGTCGTGAACAACACTTTAAGAACCTTTGCATTAAGGCGTTTGATAACGATATTTTTTTATCCTTTAAGAAAATCACTAATTTCAAAAGTTTTTCCTGAAATAGGTTTTGAAACTAAAAGTTAGTTAAGCACAATACTGCAACACATTTAGATAACACACAATGCCGCAACACATTTAGATAACACACAATATTGCAACACATTTAGATAGCACACAATACTGCAACACATTTATATAGCACACAATACTGCAACACATTTAGATAGCACACAATGCTGCAACACATTTAGATAACACACAATACTGCAACACATTTATATAGCACACAATACTGCAACACATTTAGATAACACACAATACTGCAACACATTTAGATAACACACAATACTGTAACACATTTAGATAGCACACAATATTGCAACACATTTAGATAACACACAATACTGCAACACATTTAGATAACACACAATACTGCAACACATTTAGATAACACACAATACTGCAACACATTTAGATAACACACAATGCTGCAACACATTTAGATAGCACACAATACTGCAACACATTTAGATAACACACAATACTGTAACACATTTAGATAACACACAATACTGCAACACATTTAGATAATACACAATACTGCAACACATTTAGATAGCACACAATGATGCAACACATTTAGATAGCACACAATATTGCAACACATTTAGATAACACACAATACTGCAACACATTTAGATAGCACACAATGCTGCAACACATTTAGATAACACACAATACTGCAACACATTTAGATAACACACAATGCTGCAACACTTTTAGATAGCACACAATATTGCAACACATTTAGATAGCACACAATACTGCAACACATTTAGATAGCACACAATGCTGCAACACATTTAGATAACACACAATACTGCAACACATTTAGATAACACACAATGCTGCAACACATTTAGATAACACACAATACTGCAACACATTTAGATAACACACAATACTGCAACACATTTAGATAGCACACAATACTGCAACACATTTAGATAACACACAATAGTGCAACACATTTAGATAACACACAATACTGCAACACATTTAGATAACACACAATACTACAACACATTTAGATAATACACAATACTGCAACACATTTAGATAGCACACAATGCTGCAACACATTTAGATAACACACAATACTGCAACACATTTATATAGCACACAATACTGCAACACATTTAGATAACACACAATGCCGCAACACATTTAGATAACACACAATACTGCAACACATTTAGATAGCACACAATATTGCAACACATTTAGATAAGACACAATATTGCAACACATTTAAATAACACACAATACTGCAACACATTTAGATAACACACAATGCTGCAACACATTTAGATAACACACAATGCTGCAACACTTTTAGATAGCACACAATATTGCAACACATTTAGATAGCACACAATACTGCAACACATTTAGATAACACACAATACTGCAACACATTTAGATAACACACAATGCTGCAACACATTTAGATAACACACAATACTGCAACACATTTAGATAACACACAATACTGCAACACATTTAGATAGCACACAATACTGCAACACATTTAGATAACACACAATAGTGCAACACATTTAGATAACACACAATACTGCAACACATTTAGATAACACACAAGACTGCAACACATTTAGATAACACACAATACTGCAACACATTTAGATAACACACAATACTGCAACACATTTAGATAGCACACAATACTGCAACACATTTAGATAACACACAATACTGCAACACATTTAGATAGCACCCTAAAGAAAAAGTCCAAACATAAATTTTTGAAAGTTTTACAATCGGTTGGGGAGCTTGATCTAAATTTATCAAATCTGTGAATCCGTTTCTGTCTGTTATTACATTAAAAAAAATTAACCGATAGTTCATTGGATATTTAAATATTTTCTCAAATATACGGTGGTAGTTTGAATTTAAGGATGAAATACGTTATGCGTTGTGTTCATTGTCCACTGATAACATTGGTATATCTCTGACCACTACTTGTGTCCAATGTCCACTGATAACATTGGTATATCTCTGGCCGCTACTTGTGTCCACTGTCCACTGATAACATTGGTATATCGCTGGCCGCTACTTGTGTTCACTGTCCACTGATAACATTGGTATATCTCTGGCCGCTACTTGTGTCCACTGTCCACTGATAACATTGGTATATCTCTGGCCGCTACTTGTGTTCACTGTCCACTGATAACATTGGTATATCTCTGGCCGCTACTTGTGTCCACTGTCCACTGATAACATTGGTATATCTCTGGCCGCTACTTGTGTCCACTGTCCACTGATAACATTGGTATATCTCTGACCGCTACCTATTCTTTTAAGAAGACAACTACTAAAACAACTATTTATGTAGTTTTGAAAAAAATAGGTAAGTTTCAGTATAAAGTTCTCTTATACCTGATCGGGAAAATGAAGTGTAGAATTCACTTGTTTCTGAAGCCGCGGCATACAAAGGGATTGTGTCATTAGCACAACGGCCTGTCCACTAAACGTCCACTAGTGTCCACTAAACGCCCATTACTGCCCACTAAACGCCCATTACTGCCCACTAAACGTCCGTTAGTGTCAACTAAACATCCATTACTGCCCACTGCACATCAATTAGTGTCCACTAAACGTTCACTAGTGTCCAGTAAACGTCCACTAGTGTCCACCTAACATATGATACAATTTGTCTATTCTATTTTTTTTCTTCCCCAGCATGATGGCAAAAATCAAAATTCCAGAAAAAACGAATCAACCATGTCCCGCACGGAGGGGTCCGCGAGAAACAGATGGGATAAGAACAGAGATCCCTACGAAATCTCAAGATCCTACAACGAGCCGAATAAGGATGTGAGCCCTAGTTCTCACAGACAGCCGTCTGATGTGAACTTCTCCTTATCAAACAATGAATCCAATAATCAACTTAAAGATGTCAATGTTTTAAGGATTATTCCAACTGAAGACAACTACACGAGAAATAGATGGGACGTGAACAGATACCAATACCAGTTCCCTAGATCACACAACGAGCCAAATATGGATGTGAGCCATAGTTCTCCTAGACAGCCGTCTGATGTGAAATTCTCATTATCAAACAATGAATCCAATAATCAACTTAAAGATGTCAATGTTTTAAGGATTATTCCAACTGAAGACAACTACACGAGAAATAGATGGGACGTGAACAGATACCAATACCAGTTCCCTAGATCACACAACGAGCCAAATATGGATGTGAGCCATAGTTCTCCTAGACAGCCGTCTGATGTGAAATTCTCATTATCAAACAATGACTCCAATAATCACCTTAAAGATGTCAATGTTTTAAGGATTGTTCCAAATGAAGACAACTACACGAGAAGCAGTAGGGATATGAACAGAGATCCCTATCAGACCCCAGGATCCTACAACAAACCAACACCTGATGATAAGTTAGGATTTCCTACACAGCCGTCAGCTTTAAATTCCTCAGTTTCGAACAATGTCATAATTACACAGCCCTGCCAATCAACTGGGGTAATTTACTTTTTAAGTTTTTGTATAAATTCCTCAGTTTCGAACAATGTCAATATTACACAACCCTGCCAATCAACTGTGGTACATTAATTTTTAAATTTTCGTCCTGAGTTATTTTCTGTAAAGCGGTTTAAAAATAATCCAATACGTATTTAAATGTAACATCTCTTTCTTTTAAACATAAATTGACCCCTTTCTGTAATCACACTTGTTTGACACCGGAAGTAATCCACAATTTCATTCTTTCTTTTAATATATTAAAGTTCATACATTTACACCCTTACTTAACTAACACTTGAAATACATCTTAATCACAATCTGCCCTCACACTACTTTCTAGCCCATCAGCAATGAGGAAAAAATTCCGAACTACACATGCTTCAGCGTGTTCGTCATCCTGTGCTGCTGCCCGTGTGTCGGAATCTGTGCCCTGATAAAAGCAAGAGATGTAAGTAGCATGTGGGAACGGAGTTTGAACCTCAGTAAGACGGGTCGCTCGACTTCGACCACAGGGGTCTCAGGTTCAAATCTCTGTGAGAATTTTGGAAATTTTTTCAGATCTAAACAGCTTTAAATGGGTACCTGACTTAAGTTTGGGGGAGTAAAGGCGGCTGGGCATTGTGTTAACCTTTATATGTGGCGTTCACTGAAACAGATTAATTGTCCACTTCATCTGTCTGGATGAGCCCTTAGTGGCTTAAGGGAACTTTACTTTACTTCTGTAAGTGGCTGACACTATGACGAGTCTGTTAATCTGTGTATCCCTTTTGTCCTATCGTCAACCCTTAAAGAAATATTAGTATTTGTCTTTTCTATTCAGTCCCCCGTAGTGGCTATACAAATAAATTTCAACAACAATGTTTAACAGAAAAATGTAATTTTCTCTTCAGGCGAGGACTAAAATGGCGCAAGGCAATAGAATGGAGGCATTGAAGACCGCTAGAACTGCCAGAAATTTAAACATTGCTGGGTTGGTAATCGGTCTTACCATTGTTGTAATTTACATAGTGGTCAATCTGGTCATGGTATTTCATGTCCAGAGAAACAACAGCTCGATCAACCGTTGGACCTATAATAGCACGGCTTCAAGATATTGAAAAAAATAAAAACAGCAACCAACGATCAAGAAAACAATTTTGGAAACTACGAAACAATATTTGTTAGAGAAAATCGATTTTTACTTTTATTTTTTAAAATTAGATTTGTATTTCATTATAATAGAAAAAAATATGTGTCCTATATTTACTAATTATAAGTGCACACACACACACTCTAGATTTTATAACTACTAGTATGTTTTATTAACATGTAAAATACACAGGAGAAATCTGATAATGTGAATTGAATTCTTAAGATCATTTGTTAAGAAACGAAAGACAAATGCGAATTGGTGTTTTCGAAAAAACACAGCAATAGTTTCTCTATTTACCACATCCAGATTAATTCTAATATTATCTTATTTTTATTATACAATAATAAAAGCTTAATTAATATAACACTTTTTCTCCAAGCTGTTAATTAATGTTTATGTTGAGTTAGATGTTCTTTGTATGTTTATGTTGAGTTAGATGTTCTCTGTATATTTATGTTGAATTAGATGTTCTTTGAATGTTTATGTTGAGTTAGATGTTCTTTGTATATATATATATATATATATATATATATATATATATATATATATATATATATTTCTGTTTTTTAGTTTTATGTAACATTTCCAAACTGAGTTGCACACAAATTATTCAGCGTATTTTTGTTTTTCCAAATCTAGCAGGCCTACTATAATGATTAAATTGAAGAAAATCCTACATAGTCTGCAAGATATTTATTGAAATGCACATTTTTCTTTTAGATTTTTTAAATGATATTTTAAGTCTGTTGTGTTAATTTTTTCATGATAGTTCTCATGTTCAAACTTTTAAAAGATTTATTTCTTTGCATTAAAAAAGTAAGTTTTACATTAAAAAGCATTCAGTTAAATATAGAATAATATATATATGTGTGTACGAACATATACAAGTATATGAAGTCCCTGTAGTCGACTGTCCCAACAACTGTTCTCTTACAGCACGATTTTTTAGATCTCAGCGCACAACTTTTTGGCTTGGCGCACAAAACTTGTGATTAGAGGAAACAAAAAAATTACATACAATTTTGTCATAAAATTCTGCCGTGACTCCCAACATTTAAAGATAATAAAATGTTATGTTTTTGGAAAATATAAAATTCACCATTTCTGAGGGGAATGAGTGAAAAAATATATAATTTAGGTGAAAATTCCTAAAAAAAATTATTTCTTGATAAAATGTCGTGAAATTTATTATTTCTTATGGATAATTGGATGTAGTGTAATACAAAATGTAAATAAATGTAAAGTTTTTAATTATTTGAAATTTTGAAAAAATAACGACCTTTTTTTAGTAGGAGACTGTAAAAGCTTTTATAACAAATTGACTTATACCACACGCATAGTGATGAAAAAAAAAATTAGTATTTGAAAGTATATGACACCTGTGTGAAACTGAAAAATCAATACAAACATGCCGTCTATTCAAAGATAATAAAATTTGGAAGAAAATATTGTTTTCACTTTTATTGCAAATTAGTTAAATTTGTATTGACATTTATGATTTTTCAAGAACAAAAAATGTAGAATAACAACTATAGAATAATATGTATAGAGCTACAAAACACAGAACAACAACTATATTACAACAAACTATAGAACAACACACTATAGAACAAAAAAACTATAGAACAACAAACTATAGAACAACTATAGAACAACAAACTATAGCACAACAACTATATTACAATAAACTATAGAACAACACACTATAGAATAACAAACTATAGAACAACAAACTATAGAACAACAACTATAGAACAACAAACTATAGCACAACAACTATATTACAACAAACTATATCATATATTTTACTTGGTATAACATATTATTTACTGGGGATACCATATTTACTATCTGGAATATCATATCTTTTCCTAGAGATATCATATCTATTTCTAGAGATATCATATCTATAATTAGAGATATCATATCTATTTCTAATGATATCATATCTATTCCTAGAGATATCATTTTTATTCCTAGAGATATTAAATTTATTGCTAGGTATATCGTTGGTTGGTAGTCAATAGTCCCTAGAGATTTAATAAATTTTGATTGATCACACTGCATCTGAAGGGAAAGTTAAGAATCGGTCCTGAAATGAAACATTGCATGAGATTAAATATGTAATTATTTTTGAGATATGTAATTGTCACTACCAACTTAACAGTATACTATATAACTGTTAAAATTATTATACAACGATTCATTAGTTATATAGCTGTCATTCTGGCGTTAGGAATACACTTTCGTAGTTCTAGTACTACACAACTGTTTTTTTTTAGCTGTAAGTGAAGTCTCTGTATGGAAAGGGCTAAATCTTTCAGAGCCTTTTAGTAGGATGCCCTACTTTCATCCCCTGCACAGCCGAAATTTCAATGGCTTTGGAGGCACAACGGGAGATAAAGTAAGGACTTAAACACCAATATCTTTTGGTCCCCACCAAAGATCAAGTTAGGGAGCATCAGGTCGACAGTTGAGTGCTTTGCTACACGAATATCTTCCATTGTACAATAACGGAACACTACATTGTAACTTTTTATTAAGCAATGTAACTGTCGAAAGGTGAAAGTTCTTAGCTAATTTACATACCAACGTCAAAGTTTATATTCGTATCATGAGAAAATCATCAATAGATACTTGGTGCTCCAAATTTTAAAAATCTATTCAAACTTCTCGACCAAAAATTGATTTCATTAATAATATCCTTTTATATACCTCAAATTTTGAATAGTGATGTATGCCAGTTGATCAAAGGGAGATTAGAAGAAACAAAAAAAAATATGTATACCTTAAAAAGAATTGCGTCCCCTTTCCATTGTGCCACAAAACTATTCTGCCATTCATTTCAACTTGACAGTTCTTACAATTAATACAGTGGCGGCTTAATGGTGTGGAAACAGGGGCGTATGTTTTTGTAAGCATGGTATACAAGTGATTGTGTGGCTATTACAACACCTTAACTCCCCAAATATAAGTCAGGTACTTATTAGAAGCTGGGTGTACTTCTGTATTTATATCTAAAATACATTAGCCTTTTGTGTTAAGTGTTAAGGGGGGAGCACTACTGTCTCTTAATCCAAATCAGCACAACGGACTTTCTTTGTATCAAGATGAACTTTGCTGAAGGTAACGAAGTGATGCTAACCTTATAATTTGTATTTGGTTGCAACAATCGCTAGTTTGGAAATTGGGTTCTAATTATGTAAATGAGTTAGAAGGAAGGTAGAATGGCCAATCAGAAGAATTTGCGCCTTGTATCATGGGACGGCTTAATTCATAACTATTCTGAACATGTAAGTTAGTTTTTGCCAGACAGACTTGAGACCGGACAGACAGACAAACACACGTTCAAGTATAATTACCTCAATAATTTTGGAATGGAGTAAACTTAAAATGGAAAGTTAGTTTCAACAATAAGTAGACAAGAAGTAACAGAAGTGTATTTTGTTCAAGTACATCTACCTCAATCCGGCTGAATACTTTGATGTATTATTCAGGGTATTGGATGTGAATATTACTGTACATGATTATATTTCATGTATGTTTTTTGTCGTTGAAGTTCATATAATAAATGTTATTTGAATAGTAAAACTTATTAAAGATGTGTTGTCTGTGAGAGATGTGTAACTAAATTAAACGCGACAACAAGTAAAATGTAATAACGCAAAATACCAAAGAAAGAACATCATCATCAAAATCATCATCATCATCATTAACATCATAATCAAAATCATCATCAACATCATCATCAACAACATCATCAACATCATCATCAACAACATCATCAACATCATCATGAAAATTGTCATCAACATCATCATCAACAACATCATTAACATCATCATGAAAATTGTCAACATCATCATCATCATCATCAACATCATCATCAACATCATCATCATCAACATCATTATCAAATAAAATAAAAACACATCGTTACAATTATATTTCTATGTTGTAGATATTAAGATTTCTATATTCTGTGTTATGCTCAGAAATGACACTCAATGAAAAAAAAGGCAATGCAAATCAAACGGAGTATTTAATTGACCTTACTAAAGGGTTTAAAATGATACATACAATATTTATAATTTACTTTGCATAAATTAATAAAAACAGATATAACCAAAATAGCTTACACTGTAATCTTTTATTGATATATACCTAATTGGGAGGGATGGGCGGGGATGGGAAGGAGTGAACGTGGAGGGGGAGTTCACTGCATGAACGATTTGAATTGAAAGCAGCATTACCTCCCCTATCCCAAAATATTGGGGTTTTTGTAGACTACCTTTGGAATATTGGCCGTCTTCCGTGCTGAGACGACTCGTTCTTATGTCTGAGACCCATTTACATCGCTAAATACTCACAACACACGGATCGTCCTTTGTCTGTCTACCCAACTACCTTTCGAGTAACCTTTCCCTGCCTGCTCACCCACCCACCTACACATCTAATTTCCTTTCTACCTTACATTCTAGCCTTTCCAATTCAATACATGTTTGTCTATCTACCTATCTACCTATCTGCATATCAAACAAATACCATAACAAACTACCTGATAGTCACAGTGTCTATTAGAAATGTCACATTAGTGGGCAAGCAAAAAAAAAAAGAATCAGAATGTAATAATGGATTCTAATTAATTAAATTCTTGCAATCCTTGCAGGAAGCTTTATGAAAAAAACAATTGGTAGCTAGTTCAATTGACCTAATTAACACAACTTAACAATTCATTTCACACAATAAAGCGGAAATCTGAAGATCACATGACTAATTGAATATATCTTCTTGCTGTAACTGTGCGTCAGACATTTCCTGCCAGCCAGCTCCCATTCAACGAGATTCGATTCGTGTTACATTTTATCGACAATGTCCAGGGAATCGAAAGAAAACTACAAGGTAAGTTCTTCTGAATATAGAAAACAAATTTACAAAATGTTCAAAGACTTAAAGCGCTTATATAAATAGGTCATGACCAAAACTAAAATTTAATGAATAAATAAATTGAAGATCTGTTGACCTCTGCCTTAAAAAATTGAGTTTACTTTCGATTGGTTCATTGAGCTTTATATATTAATTATCTCTATTATCTACCTTTTAAACCAATCTTTATCTCCCGTTCAATTATAAAATGTTTTCGTTCTAATGTCAATATCACCAACTGTTGATATATTTCTTTTTTTTAATTCGAATTTTTCCGTTTTACATTCTAATTAGACAATTTTTAATAAATAAATGACATGCGTTCATTGAAAGAAATGTGGTGAAGGTTTCACGCGCTTTTTTTTAAGAATCCAGCTGGATTTCTTTTTTAAATGGAAGAAAGTCTAGTACTTAGTGACAGGGTAATTAAACATACTCCCATGAGACCTGTCGTTAGTAGCATAAAAACAGACTTTATTCAGACCAGTTAGTGACAGGGTAAATACAGACTTTATTCAGACCAGTTAGTGACAGGGTAAATACAGACTTTATTCAGACCAGTTAGTGACAGGGTAAATACAGACTTTATTCAGACCAGTTAGTGACAGGGTAAATGCAGACTTTATTCAGACCAGTTAGTGACAGGGTAAATACAGACTTTATTCAGACCAGTTAGTGACAGGGTAAATACAGACTTTATTCAGACCAGTTAGTGACAGGGTAAATACAAACAGACTTTATTTAGACCAGTTACTGATAGGATAAATACAGACTTTATTTAGACATGTTAGTGTCATGACATAGTTCTTATTAACGATGATCCTGAGGAAATGCAGATGACGACAGAAGCAATAGCCGTGACAGCAGGAAATCTAGGATTGGAGATGAGCCAAGAAAAGACGAAAGTCATGAGCCTTGGTCAAAACCAAAATGCAACAATCAAAGTAGAAGGAAAAGCAACTGAAGAAGTAAAACAGTTTTTATATCTTGGAAGCTGCTTAGACCAACAAGGCGATACGAAAATAGAGATAAGATCCAGAATTGCAAAATCAGCCGCAACTTTTAAAAACCTAGAAAATATATGGAAGTCAAAAGTCCTGAGTATGAGAACAAAACTCAGAATCTTCAATTCCAACGTGTTACCCGTACTTACCTATGCCCGTGAAAGTTGGAGATCTACGAAAGAAATTAGTAATAAACTGGACTCCTTTGAAAACAAATGCCTACGGAAAATTTTAGGAATTCAATGGAACGACTTTAAAACCAACAAAGAAATTAGAGAAATCGCAGGACAGCCCAATATCTCAATCGTGATCAAACGATGAAGATGGCCATTCGTTGGACAAGTGATGCGGAGAGACAACAGAAGAATAGTGAAACAATCGCTTAGATGGGAGCCAACAGGAAGAAGGAAAAGGTTAAGACCTCGTGAAACACTGAAAAGAACTCTAATCAAAGAGGCAAAAAAATGCCAATATAGACTGCCTAAAAACAATAGAAAAGCTAGCTTAAAACAGACAGAACTGGAGAGACACGCTGAGAGCCCTATGTGACGTCTAACGGCACAAGAAGGATTAAGATTAAGATTAAGTGTCACGATATCTGTACATTAGTAATATACCCTCTCACTGTCCAATCTATCTGTCTGTTTGTTGATCTCAAGGAAATAGGTTTATTTTACATACTTGATCTTAGTAAATACTTAGTTTCAATAGGTGACTTGACCTTTTTCAATTTTTTAAACATTTTAAACAGGTTTGACTTACAAGTTTTTCTGTTGACTTACAACAAGTTTTTCTGTTGACTTACAACAAGTTTTTCTGTTGACTTACAACAAGTTTTTCTGTTGACTTACAACAAGTTTTTCTGTTGACTTACAACAAGTTTTTCTGTCCTTTCTCAAATTTTTTTTCGATATTGAAACAAAACGTAGTACTGATAAAAGTAAACGAAGGAAAATACAGGAAATAAATACAGTCAATTTAAGTAAGAGTTACACTACATCAGAAACTGATATACAAAATTGGTAAAGGGGGGTAACCAAGCAGCTGGGGGTGCAGTCCATCCTGGGCATTCTTGCCACTGTGATACTTCAGGCCCGGGAATCTAGCGGCAGCTTTCTGAGACCACGCCTGTCGCAAATTACGCTAGCTAGTGTTATACACGGTTTGTTTTTAATTGTTAATATAGATACAGGCTAAACTCTTCAGGCTTAAATTTTTCTTTCCCTTAGAATGATCGTTCAGAAGCTTTGCTAGAGTTAAATGCCCCTCTTTTACAGAAGGGAAAAACATCAGGTCAAGATGAAGGACAGACAACAGTAAGTACAAGGGTGCTGACACATGATCTACTTTTTATAACGCGCTAAGCCGAATTCTTTAAACAAATAGGGACAATTCGTTATGTCTTTGATGCTCTGTAGAATTATTTAGAACTGCGGTTAGGAAATAAAATTAAAAAAAAAATGAAATTAAAAGTGGTTTAAACATAACGATGCGCTGTCTGTCTCCCGTGGTGGCTCTATGGTCACTGCACAATCGGTTATGATCCGGATGAAAGAAAGGCGTGATAGAAACAGTCCCAAAGTAGTTTATGAGATGTAAGAGATCTCATCGTTACATGGACTTCATATATTTGGCTTAGTTTCCATCTTGTCGGAGTTTAGTAATAATAGTAGTAGAACTAGCCTGGCATGGAGAGTCAGATACTAGTATTGATCAGTACTGGTCTAGCATGGAGAGTCAGATACTAGTATTGATCAGAACTAGTCTGGCATGGAGAGTCATATTCTGGTATAGATCAGAACTGGTCTGGCATGGAGAGTCAGATACTGGTATAGTCAAAGTGTTATTTTATTCTATTTCAAATTACTTTCTCTGCGTTAGCAGACCAATAAGGTGAACACTTATTTAAACACTTTTTGGGGAGGTGGGAAAGGGTGCATGTTTGGTAAGGTGGCTCAAATAGTCATAGTCATTCTTTTTGAGAGTCTAACGTAGCGGTACCTTTGGGGGCCGTTTGTTAAGGTAAATTTTGGGGCCCTAGGCAATTGTACATTTGGTGGCCCTTGTAAAAAAAGATGCCAAGGCGAAATAAAATTCTTAATTGGCCCCTCTGAGTAGTAAAGGGCCCCAGTAAGTAACCTTCTTGGTATATTTATAGGGACGCCTCTTGAAATAGTTTAGTCTAGAGACTTTTTCTAATCGATATAAATAGCACTGTGATCAAAGATTATGTCCAAGTTATGAACTGTAGTTAGTTGAAATTATGTACTGTAGTTAGTTTAAGTTATGTAGTGTAGTTTAGTTCAAGCTATATACTGTAGTTAGTTCAAGTTATGTACTGTAGTTATTCAGTCAAAGCCTTTAGAGATAGAGATATGTTTTTAAATAAAAAATTAAAAAAATGTATTAACTCAACGAATATTAATTTATTCATAGATACAATATTCTTAATGATTCAGGGGGAAAAACTCCTTGCACAAATATTTCCAACCAACCCAACTCAGATAATTACAAGTCAGCACCAGATTTATCCAGATGGAGCGAACGGTTTTCAACATGCTACTGTCGTGTACATTGTTCAAGATTCAAACGCATCCACTAATCGATCACCAATCAATCAGGTTAATGACCATTAAATCAATAAATCAAATAATCTGTATAATCTAGCTTTAATTTAATTGATCTTGTTATGAGTAGTCTAATTATAAGCGACAATTCTATAAATCATCTTTTTCTCTGTGTTTTAGCTAGAATAGTCCACAGTGTAGCTAAAATTGGTCTGTCTATGAAAAATTTTATTCTAAGTGGTTTAGCAATAGGTGGACCAACTTTTGGTACGTCCACTTCTTGTCTTTTAAAAAAATACCTCCAATTGTTTTATTTATTGTAGGCGTGGTTAGTTATTACATGATTGACGTTTGATTATATTAATTCCAATTTTTTTTTTCTGAAGAAAAAATAAAATTCTTCGTCGTATTTTGATATTACCAGAACGACGTCCAGGGTACAGTCCAGCGTACAAAATGTTTTGCAGGTTCTTTTGTTCTCAGCGTTTTTGTTTTGTTCTGCTGCTGTTTACCGTTGGGACTGGTCAGTCTCATAATGACCTTTCACGTAAGTCTATATTTATCCGTATGTTACCTTGCACACATGGGCGTCATTTCGGATAATTCTTATGGTTGGGGGGAGAAAGTGCATATTAGGCGGACCCCCCTACTCCCCCTCCCCCACCACCATTTAAAAGGGCGGGTAAAAATGTTGTTTTTTTTTGTTGTTTTTGCGTTTATTACGTGAATGCGAAACGTAAAACGTATTTTATTTTTGAAATGGGGAATTATTTTAGACAATTTTTTTAATCGGGCGGTTTAATATAGAGTTTCTGCGATTTTCGTTTATAAAGTCATCTTCGGTAAATTACGACATACATCATCTGGGAGAATATTATTAACATAATTAACATATTTAATTTACTTACTTAAAGTATAAAGAAACATTTTGTGCAAATGTATTTGTCGCTAAATGTTTATTTTAATCATCCAATCAAAAAGGGTTTCTGGCAAGAAAAGAAAACAACCGATTTGAGACTGTACTAGTAGCCAATTTACAGAAGTCACTGTTTTAACTTCTCACACAAAACAACCTTTCAAATCTCTTTCAACGATCTTAAAAATGGGAGGGGGGAAGTGTCTTTTGTTCCCCTGCTCTCCGCCCTCCACCCACTTCCACAGAAGACGCCCCTGCGTACATATGTGTTGGTAATGTATTTTGTGTACGAAACAAATAAACATACCCATATACTTTTGATGTTCTTTCAGGCCCAGTTCTTGACAGAAGAGGGCCAACACCAGGAGGCACAGAAGAATGCTACCAGAGCCAAATATGTTGGCATTGTTGGGTTCATTATTGGACTTGGTGGAAATATTATATTAGCAACGGTCATCCTAACTAGATTCTCACGTTAAAATACAGAAAGCAATTTTTTAAAATACAGACTTCAGATCTCGTGGTGTTTCAACACATACATATGGGTCAACATATACATCAACACATACGTGTCAGCCAACATATACATCAACACATACGTGTCAGCCAACATATACATCAACACATACGTGTGAGCCAACATATACATCAACACATACGTATGAGCCAACATATACATCAACACATACGTGTGAGCCAACATATACATCAACACATACGTGTCAGCCAACATATACATCAACACATACGTGTGAGCCAACATATACACCAACACATACGTGTGAGCCAACATATATATCAACACATACGTGTGAGCCAACATATACATCAACATATACGCCAACAGATGAGCCAACAAACATCAGAACCATCAAGTCCTAATATAGGGCAGCACATAAACCAGCATGTAAATCAAAATATAAACCAACATACCACATGTGAACAAATGATCCAATTTATAACTAATATTAACAGTTTGACAAGATATTTTCCTTTCTATTGCTACGTCCATATATACACGTATTACTGAACAAAGTACATGATCTAAACTTAGTAAACCGATTAGAACAAACTAATTTGAAAACTCGACTTTTTGAATTTATTTAACAACATTTTTCTATTTAATAGTGTATTTAAAAAAAAAAAAAATTCAGCACTTCATACAGAAGACTAGTTTATGTTTAGTTGTGACACATTGGGAAAGTTTTAAATTCATTATAAACACCAATATATTCGTTAATGTAGCAAAATAAAGAAAAAAAAATAAATTCAAAAGCTCTCAGGTTTTGTTTAGTATGGACGATACCTTAGCTCCTTCCCCCCCCCCCCTTCCAATTATTCAGGCTATTAGTAGCTGTATGTAGGCTTGACTACAATGACATGTCCATACGAGCTATAAATAAATAACTTGTGTGTCGCTGGACGCGTTGACTTGACACCACCCCACTGACCTACATATGAGTTGTTGTGACCGTTTGACCGTTTCTGTCTACATCGGCGGTGCACTCTGTTTTCGTCATCATCAGCTGATTGCATAGGTTCAAAACTCTCCCGTTACAGAAGTATGAGCGGATATGGCGACTCATGGATATCCGTTTAAAACAGTTGATATAAACCGAGAAATGAACAAAAACAATGAACCAAAAAATGTATATAAATATGACAAATGATATAATTATAACAAATGATATAAATATAACAAAGGATATAACTATGACAAATGATATAAATATAACAAATAATTTAAATATATCAAATGATATAAATATAACAAGTGATATAAATATATCAAGCGATATAAATATATCAAGTGATATAAATATAAAAAAATAATATAAATATAACGAATGATATAAATATATCAAGTAATATAAATATAAAAAAATAATATAAATATATCAAATGATATAAATATATCAAATGATATAAATATAACATTGATATAAATATAACATTGATATAAATATAACATTGATATAAATATAACATTGATATGAATATAACATTGTTATAAATACAACACCATCCACATTAGTAGCGAGACATTTCAAATCAGTTCGCGACCCACGCACCCCTCCCCCCCCCCTCCCACAACTGTTAAAGCCACTGCAGTTATGCCACTGTTGTTTAGTTTGTCATTATAATAATACTAACAACAGTTTAACAGGAAGCCCTTTGAAATGGAATTATTTTTTAATTTATCGGCTCTAAGATACTGACTGAATGATTTTTAATCTTATACCACTAAGTGGAAATCCCAATTGTATAGACCTTTCTCACTTGTATTCCTGCGCGTCAGCTGTCTTTGTGAAAGGGTTATAATGGGCTTCCGGTTGCTTTGTTTATACTTGATTAATACTTAGCTCGATTATTTTTCCTACTTTTTTTTGTCTAATATATGATAAAATGACTTTAAATTTAATACCAAAATTTAATTTTTGTGATGTTGACAAGTTTTTAAAGTCACAAAATGTCCCGATATCATTCTCTTCAAATATTATTATATTGTCGGAGAATTCTTTAACCTTAATTGATGATGCTGGTTCATTTCTTTTTGGGATACTTTTACGGCCTAAAGGGAGCTGATAGTTATTCCAATCAAATAACAGAGGCACAGCTTCTTTTTTCAATAATTTGTTCTTAAACTGTAGGTTTTCACAATTTTTAAAATGTTCCTTTATGAAATGTCGAGAGCACACACAAGAGTTAACAGTGATCTATAATTATATATCGTATAGTATTAAAAAACAGAAAAACATTGTTATAGTATAGACTACATGTAATAATAGATAATACTTTACTTGAAAATGTTTTCCAATATCTCTTCTTATTTTAGTAATCCATAGTTTTCTCTTATTAGCATCAATTCTGCTGCGTTTATGAAACGCACTGTCTCCGGGAGCCAGTGCGTTTATGAAATGATAATCCTCTGCATTTAACAACGTTTGCAGTACAATTAGGCACACAACAACTTCTTGGCATTCTACTTTTTAGTTTTAACTTTTAAGATAATAATAAATAATCAAACTGAAAAATATATTAAATTTTGATTATTTGATTTTCATGATTAAAATTAAAAGAATAGCGGCAACAGAAATTTATTATTCGCAAATTCAAGTACACTAATTGGTACCGGAAGTGTAACTTAACCATCAAAACAAACAATTCAGTAAGGGGACTACTTTATGAGAAAGGTCTATACAAGAGATCACGTGATTGTGCACGATTGACAGTAACTGTGACACGTGACATTTGATTCCAACTAAAGTCTCAATACAACCGAGTCGTTTTAATATTCTCTCCCCTAAAATGTCCGGTGATGAAATAGAACACGATGAGGTAGGATCTATCTAATTTTAAAAATAATTTTATTATTAAAATGTGTTCAGAGACTTTGAGTGCTTAGGGCCATAGAATAAAAAACAAACAAACTAAAAGTAATGAGTAATTTGAAAAGTTCTTTTTTGATAAATAGAAATAGAGTCACTTCCCTTATTTTATGCTCACTGAAGCTGAATAAAAGTTGAAGTACTTGAAGTACTTGAAGTACTTTGATATGCTTTTAATTTTAAGCATTTTTTTGTGATATATATTTTTTTTTAAATTTTAATCGCACCATTCTAATAGATTTAAGGACAGCCTAGTGACGGTCCAATGTTTTCAGGGACTCTATGCAAAAGTTCTATTGGGGCCGTAGACAATGGTACATTTAGGCCGAAGACTTTGTTGGTACACCAGGCAAAAAAAAAAGTACACACATATTACAACCAACTATTAAGGCCGCCATCATTGAAAAATGCCCCCCACCCCAACCCATTATTTTAGCCGAGGGGTGCTCATATCACCCTTTGTTGTGGCTGAGGAAATGTCATCCTGACATGGGGGTGGGGCCTACAGCACTAGGGACCCAAAGCCTCTCCCGGTAGTTTGGCTTTTTCAAGAAACGCAATCTGTGATAATATGTTTTTATTCAAAGCCTGGCTGATGTCTTTTTTTAGAGCGTTTTCGAAAAAAAATGCTCTATTGTCCCCGTTTTGTCTGTCTGTCTGTCATCACCCTAGATCTCAACAACCATAAGTCCTAGACTCATGATGTATATATCATTTTGTAGGTCTTGGCCTGCCAAGAAATGACTTTTTTCCATTTCGCGATCTGACCTCTGAGGGCCGTAAAAGGGGGCTTAGTACCGGTTTTTTACAATACAAGCTATATTAATAAAGGAGCGCCCATTCTCAGCAACTATAAGTCCTAGACCCATGATGTATATATCATTTTGTAGGTCTTGGCCTGCCATGTGTACATCAAAAGTTCATTTCGCGACAGGACCTCTGAGGGCCGGGCTTCAGGGCTCCTAAGGGGCTTATATATTATATACACACCTTGTACTTTCAATAACCCATTCATTTGGTGCGAAATACTGCAGCACGTAGTTTCACCAAGATTTATTAAGAAACTTATCAAACGAAATAGTAAGATTGGCAACAACAATTTATCAAACAACAATTGACGGAGTTTTCGGACGATTAAATGACTACAATTTAGAATGTTTCAATTATGAGTCCTATTTCAGTGACCACAAACCACTTGTAGTTAGTTTTAAGAGAAAATAATTTTGTTTTCAAATATAAGAAAACGTCTTTTTAATATATTTTTTCAGATATATGCATTACACAATTGAATTTATAAACATTTACAAAATTTACAAATATTTACTGAAAGATAGTATACATACTGATACATAATACGAAAATGCTCTAACACGTCCTGTGTCCAGAATGGAACAGGCTTAATTGCTTGTTTTTAATAATTTGAAATCGCAGGGTCAGGAAAGACTAGTTGGCGAAATGGTAAATAGACCTCACAGGTTAAAGAAAGACAGGTTAGCGAAAAAGTGAATAGACCGTCAATAGGTTCAGGAAAGACTAGATAGCGAAAATGTAGCAGGTTCAGGAAAGACTAGTTGATATGGTAAAATAGACTGTCGCAGGTTCAGGAAAGATTAGTTAGCGAGATGTCAAAATAGACCGTCGCAGGTTCAGGAAAGAATAGTTAGCGAGATGGTAAAATAGACCGTCGCAAGCTACGGAAAGACTAGTTTTGGGATAAATTCGGTATTTATATCCAAAATACATTAGCCTTTTGTGTAAAGCACTACTGTCTCTAAATCCAAATCAACAACATCATCATCAACATCATCATCATCAACATTGTCATCCACATCATCATCATTAACATTGTCATCAACTTCATCATCAACATCATCATCAACATCATCATCATCAACATTGTCATCATCATCATCATTAACATCATCATCAACATCATCATCATCAATATTGTCATCAACATCATCATTAACATCATCATCAACATCATCATCATCAACATTGTCATCAACATCATCATTAACATCATCATCAACATCATCATTAACATCGTCATCAACAACATCAACAGCATCATCATTAAAATTGGCATCAACATCATCATCATCAACATCATCATCACGTCATCATTAACATCACCATCAACATCATCATCAACATCATCATCAGCATCATCATTACGTCACCATTAATATCATCATCAACATCGTCATAAAATAAAATAAAACACGTGAACGTTACAATTATATTTCAATGTTGTAGGTATTAAAATTTATATATTAAATAAATGAATCAACGTCTTGTGTTATTTGTGTTATTCTCAGAAATATTTTTCAATGACGAAAAAAAAAAGGACAATGCAAATCAAACGGAGCATTTAATTAAATGTACAAAATTGAAGGGTTTAAAATTATACACAAAATATTTATAACTTACTTTGCATAAATTAATAAAAAAGATACATGTATAACCAAAATAGCTTATACTGTCATCTTTCGTTAAATATGACAGTAAATCTCTCTAATACATTCTTATTTTTATTCTAATAAAACTTGCTGATAAAGGTATATCGGTATATTAGTCACGTGTTACAAGTCGACTAAATTTATGGGCGTCGCCCCACTCCCAACTCCTGTCATTTCAGTTAGCCAACCCAACCCATTCATTTTGCCTGGTCGTCCCGAGCGGGCACTTGAATGCCTGGTGTCACCTTGCATCTTAGTGGTGAGGGGGGGTGAGGAATAGGTGGGAAGGGAAGGAGTTAACTTGGAGGGGAGTGCATTGCATGAATGATTTAAATTGAGACCAGCATTACCCCCCCCCCCTTTTCACAAAATACTGGGTTTTTTGTAGACTATCATTGGGACATAAGACGTCTACCGTGCTACCTGAGACTCGATCGTGCTACCTGAGACTAGTTTGTGCTGCCTGAGACTATTTCGTGCTACCTGAGACTCATTCGTGCTACCTGAGACTCGTTCTTGCAACCTGAGACTAGTTCGTGCTACCTGAGACTAGTTCGTGCTACCTGAGACTAGTTCCTGCTACCTGAGACTAGCTCGTGCTACCTGACACTCGTTCGTGCTACCTGAGACTTACCCATTTACACACACAAAAATACTCACAACACACGAATCGTCATTTGTCTATCTACTCAACTTACCTTTCGAGCAACCATTCCTTACATGCTCACCCACCCTCCTACACATCTAATGTCCTTCCTACCTTACATTTTTGCCGTTCAAAATTACGTACATACCTGTCTAATTACCTGTCTAATTCCCTATCTGCCTATCAAATAAATACCATAACAAACTATCTGATAGTCAGCTTGTCTATTAGAAATGTCACATTAGTGTGCTAGTAAACAAACAAATACATTCATAGAATCTGAATGTGATCATGAATTCTATTTTACTCAATTCTTGCAATCCTTCCCGGAACAACCCATGTTTGCTAGCTCAATTCTACTTTACTATTCATTCTACACAATAAAGCGGAAATCTGAAGATCACATGACTAATTGAATATATCTTCTTGCTGTAGCTGTGCCTCAGACATTTCCTGCCAGCCAGCTCCCATACAACTAAATTCGATTCCTGTTAAATTTTATCGACAATGTCCAGGGAATTTAAAGAAGATTTCAAGGTAAGATCTTCTGAATATAGAAAACAAATTAAATTTACAAAATGTTCAAAGACTTAAAGCGCTTACATAAATAGGTCATGTCTAAAACTACAATTTAATGAATAAATAAATTGAAGATCTGTTGACACCTGCCTTAAAAAAATTGAGTTTACTTTCGATTGGTTCATTTAGCTTTATATATTAATTATTTCTATTATCTACCTTTTAAACCAATCTTTATCTCCCGTTCAATTATTAGATGTTTTCGTTCTAATGTACATGTCACCAACAGTTGATATATTCCTTCTTTTAGTTTTTAACTTAAAATTTTCTGTATTACGTTCTAATTAGAAATGTTTAATAAATACACACGTTTATTTTGAAACATATGTGGTGAGAGTTTCTCGCTTATATTTATTTTAGAATCCAGCTGGATATTTTTTAAAATGGAAGAAAGTCTAGCACTTAGTGACAGGGTAATTAAACATACTCTCATGAGACCTGTCGTTAGTAACATAGTACAGACTGTATTTAGACCTGTTAGTGACAGGGTAATTTAAACATACTCTCATTAGACCTGTCGTTGGTAACATAGTACAGACTGTATTTAGACCTGTTAGTGACAGGGTAATTTAAACATACTCTCATGAGACCTGTCTTTAGTAACATAGTACAGACTGTATTTAGACCTGTTAGTGACAGGGTAAATACAGACAGACTTTATTCAGACCTGTTAGTGACAGGGTAAATACAGACAGACTTTATTCAGACCTGTTAGTGACAGGGTAAATACAGACAGACGTTATTCAGACCTGTTAGTGACAGGGTAAATACAGACAGACGTTATTCAGACCTGTTAGTGACAGGGTAAATACAGACAGACTTTATTCAGACCTGTTAGTGACAGGGTAAATACAGACAGACTTTATTCAGACCTGTTAGTGACAGGGTAAATACAGACAGACATTATTCAGACCTGTTAGTGACAGGGTAAATACAGACAGACGTTATTCAGACCTGTTAGTGACAGGGTAAATACAGACTTTATTCAGACCTGTTAGTGACAGGGTAAATACAAACAGACTTTATTCAGACCTGTTAGTGACAGGGTAAATACAGACAGACGTTATTCAGACCTGTTAGTGACAGGGTAAATACAGACTTTATTCAGACCTGTTAGTGACAGGGTAAATACAGACAGACTTTATTCAGACCTGCTAATGTCACGATATCTGTACATTAGTAATGTACCCTCTCACAATTCAACTTCTCTGTCTGTCTGTCTGTCTGTCTGTCTGTCTGTCGGCCTCCGGGAAATAAGTTTCTTTTACATACTTGATCTTAGTAAATATTTAATTTCAACATTTCTTTCCATGACTTGACTAATTTCATTTCTTTCCTTTGTCAACATTTTCAACAGGTTTGACTTACAAGAAGTTTTTCTGTTGACTTACAAGATATTTTTTGTCAATTTTCTCTCCCCTCACCCCTTCATTGTTTTCAGTTCTTTTAAATTTTTTATTGCACTTAAAGCAAAACTTAGTACTGATAAAAGTAAACAAAGGAAAATACAGGAAATAAATATAGTCAATTTAAGTAAGAGTTATACTACATCAGAAACCGAGATTACAAAATTGGTAAAGGGGGGTAACTAAGCGGCTGGGGTGCGGTCCATCCTTACCACTGTGATACTTCAGGCCCGGGGAATCTAGCGGCAGTTTTCTGAGACCGCGCCTGTCACTAATTACGCTAGCTAGTGTTATACCCTGTTGGTTTTTATTGTTAATACAGATACTGGCTAAACTTTGCAGGTTTACATTTTTCTTTCCCTTAGAATGATTGTTCAGAAACTTTGCTGGAGTTAGATGCCCCTCTTTTACAGAAGGGAAAAACATCAGACCAAGAAGAAGGACAGACAACAGTAAGTACAATGAAAACATCAGACCAAGAAGAAGGACAGACAACAGAAAGTACAATTACAACATCAGACCAAGAAGAAGGACAAACAACAATAAGTAAAAGGGTGAGTACACTTTATCTACTCTTTATAACGCGCTAAGCCGAAGTCTTTAAACAAATAGGAAAGTTTGTAACGTCTATAATCTGTCATAAGTTCAGATTACTGTAATAAATAAAAAAAATAAAAAATAAAATGTAATTATTATAGTAGCGTAAAACTTGAGCTTTGTAGAAATATTTGAAATGCGGGTAGAAAAAAAATAAAAAAAATGAAATTAAAAGTAGATCAAATACAAAGATGCTTCGTATGTCTCACTTGGTGCCTCCAAGGTCGATGCACTCTCGTGTAGAGCAAATAAGTCTTTCTCTCTTTAGTTTCTCTATACGTCTTTCTCTCTTTAGTTTCTCTATACGTCTTTCTCTCTTTAGTTTCTCTATACGTCTTTCTCTCTTTAGTTTCTCTATACGTCTTTCTCTCTTTAGTTTCTCTATAAGCCTTTCTCTCTTTAGTTTCTCTATAAGCCTTTCTCTCTTTAGTTTCTCTATACGTCTTTCTCTCTTTAGTTTCTCTATACGTCTTTCTCTCTTTAGTTTCTCTATAAGCCTTTCTCTCTTTAGTTTCTCTTCAAGTCTCTCTCCAAGTCTCCCAGTCACCATTACCGATCACCAACTCTGAAATATTTGTTGTATATTAGGTGAATGACTCGTTGACTTTGCTGGAATCGCAGACTTTGCTTCCACACAATGCCGAGACTAGTGATCCTGATGAAGAACGCAGAAGAGCATATTCTAATAGAACTGTAAGTACCCTTGTGTTTGCTCTCATCCACGGCGCCCCAGTGGTCTAAGTCAGTGGTCCCAAATCTTTTACTCGCCACTTACTGTTCAGCTTTTGATATTTTCACTGGGCCAAATAGAAAAGGGGGTTGGGGGGGGGGGGGGGGAAGAGGTGTCGATTGTTTCTCGTCCATGGAAAGTCGCACAATAAAAGTCGCACAATGAAAGTCGCACAATGATAAGAAAAACAAACAAAGTACGTAATTAAAATTTTCTTTGGCGGCCCAGTAGCATTTGTTCTTCGGACCGGTACCGGTCTGCGGCGCGGGGGTTGGGGGACCACTGTTCTAAATAATAGAGAAATATACTTTCTGATTCTATTATTTTCAGTCTTCAATGAAGCGTGACATTTTTTAATGAGATGAAAGGAATTGTAAACAACTTTTTACCTATGCCGTGACCTGAGTGATACACAATGAAAAAAAACAATATAAAAAAGGACATGAAATTTTGTGGCAGTGATTTTTATAAGAAATTAATGTTTGTTTTTGTGTTTGTAATTTTTAATGAGTAAATACATAAAAAATTAGCAGTAGGTTTCTTTTTTTCAAAATAAAACTTCCAATGTTTCAGGCTGTAAATCGCGCCTTTGATGACTATTTGGTGAGGGGTTACAGGAAAGGGGTGAGTACACAGCCCAAAATGTATTCTAGCAGATCCAGGGAGTCTACACACCAGCATTCGTATACTCCGAGAACCGAAGTGAGTGTATACTTCTTACTAATTTTCAATAATAAATTTCTTTTTTATTGTCGAAATGAAACTTTCTTTGGCTTTATAAGCAAAAGAAAAAAAAAATCTGCGTCGGTAAAAGTTTATTTTTAGTGAAGCAGTGTCGGCTCAAGTATAGGTAGAGTTGAAATACTGCACCCACTTGGTATTATTGATAACATTCAATATAACCATTTCTTTTTTTAATCTTCTTTTTTAGAATATATAATCCTCAAGCATATAATCCTTAATAATAATAAAATATATCATCCTTAATGCAGGAGCCATATTAATATAATCACATTTAAAGAAAACACAACACAAACGGTTTTATGGAACTGTGTGATTTACAGTTCCACCGGATGTTTTATTTTTTTTATAGTGCTCTGCGCGTGTGAATATAATAAAGATTCAAGCTAAACTGCTAAAGGGGGGGAGGGGTTATAGAGGACTGTCAATCTTGCAACGAAGAAAAATGAAAATAAAAATAGTTTAAATATAACGATGAGCCGTCTGTCCCCCGTGGCGCCTCCACGGTCACGGCACGCTCGTTTATGGTGAGTATGAAAGAAAAAAGTTGATGGAAGCAGCCCCATAGATTTTTATAAGATGTGAGAGAGAAAAATCTCATCCTTACAGGGGCTTCATAGATTTGGGCTTTGTTTCTATCATGTCGGCGTTTAGTAATAATGGTAATTGTATTGATCTGGACTGGCATGGCATGGAGAAGACACAGTCTTGCTATTATTCTACTTTAAATTACTTTTTCTGCTTTAGAAGGCCAATTAGTCTGACGCCTATTTAAACTTTTTCGGGGGGAGGGGGAAAAAGGGTGTGTGTTTGGTACAGTGGCTCAAATAGTCATTCTTTTTGGGGGCCTAACGTAGGGTACCTTTGGGGGCCTAACGTAGGGTACCTTTGGGGGCCTAACGTATGGTACCTTTGGGGGATTAACGTAGGGTACCTTTGGGGGCCTAACGTAGGGTACCTTTGGGGGCCTAACGTAGGGTACCTTTGGGGGCTTAACGTAGGGTACCTTTAGGGGCCTAACGTAGGGTACCTTTGGGGGCCTAACGTAGGGTACCTTTGGGGGCTTAACGTAGGGTACCTTTGGGGGCCTAACGTAGGGTACCTTTGGGGGGCCTAACGTAGGGTACCTTTGGGGGCCTAACGTAGGGTACCTTTGGGGGCCTAACGTAGGGTACCTTTGGGGGCCTAACGTAGGGTACCTTTGGAGGCCCAACGTAGGGTACCTTTGGGGGCTTAACGTAGGGTACCTTTGGGGGCTTAACGTAGCGGTACCTATGGAGCCCATTTGTTAAGGTAAATTTGCGGGCCCTAGGCAATGGTACATTTGGCGGCCCTTATAAAAAAAGATGCCAAGGCGAAATAAAATTCTGGGCCTTCTTAGTAGTAAAGGGCCCCAGTGAATAACTTTCTTGGCCTATTTATAGGAACGCCTCTTGAAATAGTTTAGTCTAGTGACTTTTTCTAATCGATATAAATAGCACTGTGATCAAAGATTATGTCCAAGTTATGAACTGTAGTTAATTCAAATTATGTACTATAATTAGATCAAATTATATACTTTAGCTAGTTCAAATTATGTACTGTAGTTAGTTCAAATTATGTACTGTAGTTAGTTCAAATTATGTACTGTAGTTAGTTTAAATTATGTACTGTAGTTAGTTCAAATTATGTACTGTAGTTAGTTCAAATTATATACTGTAGCTAGTTCAAATTATGTACTGTAGTTAGTTCAAATTATGTACTGTAGTTAGTTCAAATTATGTACTGTAGTTAGTTCAAATTATGTACTGTAGTTAGTTCAAATTATGTACTGTAGTTAGTTCAAATTATATACTGTAGCTAGTTCAAATTATGTACTGTAGTTAGTTCAAATTATGTACTGTAGTTAGTTCAAATTATGTACTGTAGTTAGTTCAAATTATATACTGTAGCTAGTTCAAATTATGTACTGTAGCTAGTTCAAATTATGTACTGTAGTTAGTTCAAATTATGTACTGTAGTTAGTTCAAATTATGTACTATAATTAGATCAAATTATATACTTTAGCTAGTTCAAATTATGTACTGTAGTTAGTTCAAATTATGTACTGTAGTTAGTTCAAATTATGTACTGTAGTTAGTTTAAATTATGTACTGTAGTTAGTTCAAATTATGTACTGTAGTTAGTTTAAATTATGTACTGTAGTTAGTTCAAATTATGTACTGTAGTTAGTTCAAATTATATACTGTAGCTAGTTCAAATTATGTACTGTAGTTAGTTCAAATTATGTACTGTAGTTAGTTCAAATTATGTACTGTAGTTAGTTCAAATTATGTACTGTAGTTAGTTCAAATTATGTACTGTAGTTAGTTCAAATTATGTACTGTAGTTAGTTCAAATTATATACTGTAGCTAGTTCAAATTATGTACTGTAGTTAGTTCAAATTATGTACTGTAGTTAGTTCAAATTATGTACTGTAGTTAGTTCAAATTATGTACTGTAGTTAGTTCAAATTATGTACTGTAGTTAGTTCAAATTAAGTACTGTAGTTGGTTCAAATTATGTACTGTAGTTAGTTCAAATTATGTACTGTAGTTAGTTCAAATTATGTACTGTAGTTAGTTCAAATTATGTACTGTAGTTAGTTCAAATTATGTACTGTAGTTAGTTCAAATTATATACTGTAGCTAGTTCAAATTATGTACTGTAGTTGGTTCAAATTATGTACTGTAGTTAGTTCAAATTATGTACTGTAGCTAGTTCAAGTTATGTACTGTAGTTATTCAGTCAAAGCCTTTAGAGATAGAGATATGTTTTTAAATAAAAAAAAAATAAAAAAAATGTATGAACTTAACAAATATTAATTAATTCATAGATACATATTTCTAATGATTCAGGGGGAAAAACTCCCTGCACAAATATTTCCAACCAACCCAACTCAGATAATAACAAGTCAGCACCAGATTTATCCGAATGGAGCGAACGGTTTTCAACATGCTACTGTCGTGTACATTGTTCAAGATTCAAACGTATCCACTAATCGAACACCAATCAATCAGGTTAATGACCATAAAATCAATAAATCAAATAATCTGTATGATCTAGCTTTAATCTAATTGATCTTGTTACGAGTGGTCTAATTATAAGCGACAATTCTATAAATCATCTCAGTGTTTTAGCTAGAATAGTCCACAATCTAGCTAAAATTGGTCTGTCTTTAATGAATTTTATTCTAAGTAGTTTAGCAATAGGTGGACCAGCTTTTGGTGCGTCCACTTCTTGTCTTAAAAAAATATCTCCAATTATTTTATTTTTTGTAGGCGTAGTTAGTTCTTACATGCTGGACGTTTGCTGTTATTTAACCTGATTGTTTTTTTTCCGTATTTTGTTTTTACACCAGAATGACGCTGGAATGCGCAGAGATGTCCAGGGTACAAAATGTTTTGCCGGTTCTTTTGTTCTCAGCATTTTTGTTTTGCTCTGGTGCTGTTTTCCGTTAGGACTGGCCAGCCTCATAATGACCTTTCAAGTAAGTCTCTGTATGTTACCACGCACACAGGAGCGTCATTTCGTATACGTCTTAGAGTGGGTGAAGAGGGCGCTTGTTTGGCGGAACTTCCCCCCCCCCCACTCCCCCACCCATTTAAATGGGTGGCTTAAAATGTTTTCTTTTTCGTTTTTTTTTTAATACGAGCATGCAAATTGTAAAACGTATATTATTTTAAAAAATCGGAAATTTTTTTTTAGACATTTGTTTTCAATTTTACTTATCGGGCGGTTTTATAAAGAGTTTCTGTGGTCTTCGTTTAAAGACATCTTCGATAGTTTTCACATACACCATCAGTGAGAATATTATTAACCTTCTTTAAATATTGTATTTACTTACTTAAAGTATTAGGTGGGACGGGCGGCCGAGTGGTGTGGATACTCGACTGTCGGCCTGAGAGTCCTGGGTTCGATCCTCGGTGAGACCCATGGAATTTTTCCCACGTGAAATGTGTTTCAAAGTCGCCCCACAAGTCCACCCAGCTTTAAATGGGTACCTGACTTAAATTGGGGAAGTAAAGGCGGCTGGGCGTTGTGCTAACCACAAAATCCCTTCATATGCCGAGGTTGTAGAAACAGATGAATTCTACACTTCATCAGCCACGATGGCCCGTCAGGGCTAAGGGAACTTTTCTTTAGTTTTTACTCAAAATATTAAACAAATAATGTGCACAGAAGTATTTGTCGCTATAGGATTTTTTTAAACATCCAATCAAAAATGAGGTTTCTGACATGAAAAGCAACAAACAACCGATTTGAGACTATTTGTACTACAGATGGTTTGTACTACAGATGGTTTGTACTACAGATGGTTTGTACTACAGATGGTTTGTACTACAGATGGTTTGTACTAGTAGCCAATAAACGGAAGTCACTGTTTTAAATTCTCACACAAAACAACCTTTATACTTATTTCTCTTTAGTACAGTAGCTCAGTGGTTAGTTATTTGGACACTTGTACTGGCGACTGGGTTTAAATCTCTTTTAATGATATTAAAATTGGGAGGTGGAAAGTGCCTTTTGTTCCCCTGCTCCGCCCACCTTCCATAAAAGATGCCCCTGTGTGCAAAAGTGTAAGTATTGTATTGTGTGTGCAAAACAAATCTACATACCCATATTCTTTTGATGTTCTTTCAGGCCCAGTTCCTGGCAGATAAGGGCCGACACCAGGAGGCACAGAAGAAAGCTACCAAAGCCAAACATTTTGGCATCGTTGGGTTCGTTTTAGGACTCCTTTTAACTATTATCGTATTAATTTTCAGCCTAACGAGTTTCTCACGTTTAAAGACGGAAAGCGATTTTTAAATACAGACCTCAGATCACGTGGTGTTTCAACGTCCTCAACTGTGTGAGCCAACATATACATCAACACATACGTGTGAGCCAACATATTCATCAACACATACGCCAACAGATAAGCCAACATATACATCAACACATACGTGTGAGCCAACATATACATCAACACATACGTATGAGCCAACAAATACATCAACTAATACGTATGAACCAACATATACATCAACACATACGTGTGAGCCAACATATATATCAACACATACGCCAACAGATAAGTCAACATATACATCAACACATACGCCAACAGATAAGCTAAAATATTGTTATAACTCTTTAAATTCTGTTTGTAAAATCAAAACAACACACAGGCGTGGATTCCAAGAGTATTTACTAATATCTATAAAAACAACAACAACGGCAACATGGCCACTCTCTTGCCGGCTTCTTACGTCACTGTCTCTCCTGCGTCATCGCGTTCACTCTGTAGACTGTACGGTGCGCACCGAGAGGGTCGTAACACTGCCCCCTCTTAAATCTGTCCTTCCCGGACAGGTCAGTTCTCACAACAGTACAGTCTGTCCACATGAACCAGAGCATGTCCTTTGTCAGGCTGTGAAGATTGAATATCCCCGTGGTGGGGCGGGGAGGATCGTGTTCGTCCCCATAGCAATCTGGCTGTTCACCAGGTAGGTTTTCTCGCAGGTGCAGGCGTTCGGGATACTTACCTCCGTTGATGAGGTCCAACTCTTGTTGTTGCAGAATAACATGACGATGACGAAACACACGTTGTAGCAGTAACGAAATGTTTTGCGTTTGACAGAGCTAGGATGAATGTATACTGAACTGACCAGATTAAAGTCAATTGCCAGGTTCATCTCTGTCCTGCCTCGTTCGCCTCTGCTCCGATGCACTCTGCTGGTCTCCTCGCTCCTCTCTACCTTTCGTCTCTGCTCCCCAGGTGGCTCATATCGGTTCACCAGTGTCTTAGGTGGCTCTTCATGGGTCACCAGCTCCTCAGGGGGCACTTCATGGGTCACCAACTCCTCAGGTGGCTCTTCATGGGTCACCAACGTCTCAGGTGGCTCATCACAGGTCAACAACGTATCAGGTGGCTCATCACTGGTCACCAACGTCTCAGGTGGCTCATCACAGGTCACCAACGTCTCAGGTGGCTCTTCACAATTCACCAACGTCTCAGATGGCTCATCACAGGTCACCGACGTCTCAGGTGGCTCATCACAGGTCACCAACTCCTCAGGTGGCTCATCACAGGTCACCAACGTCTCAGGTGGCTCTTCACAATTCACCAACGTCTCAGATGGCTCATCACAGGTCACCGACGTCTCAGGTGGCTCATCACAGGTCACCAACTCCTCAGGTGGCTCATCACAGGTCACCAACGTCTCAGGTGGCTCTTCACAATTCACCAACGTCTCAGATGGCTCATCGCAGGTCACCAACGTCTCAGGTGGCTCATCACAGGTCACCAACTCCTCAGGTGGCTCATCACAGGTCACTAACGTCTCAGGTACCACTTCCTGGATGACCACATCCTCAGGTACCACTTCATGGACGACCACATCCTCAGGTACCACTTCCTGGATGACCATATCCTCAGGTACCACTTCTTGGATGACCACAATCACCACATCCTCAGATGAAACTGGCCACATGTCTAAGTCTGCTTCAATGATTAACTTTGTCTGTCTCTGAGTCATGTTTTCTTTGACATAAAGGCTTGAATTGGGTCAAGTGTTGCAACAGGAATAACGACTTTAGGGGCTTTATTGGAACGTTTTGCCAGCTTTTGCCCCGCGAAGCTGGCGTACGTTAGTTTCCCTGGTTGTCCCAGCGATTAAATTGTGGGGAGGCTCTTGGCTGTCTGGTCTGGTATGGCCGTAGCCCATGACGGTTCCCACGAAAATGGCCAGAAGTACCACAGTTCCAACAGCGAAAAACATTCTTATTCCTAATACTCTCGGCCACCTTTTGTTCCTTGGCTGCCATAGCCTCTTCAACCACCCTACGAATCTGGTCAAGCTGTGTATCTTCATTGACCTCTAACTGCCTTGAATGATGCTCAATCCTGGAGGAATTCTTAGCAGCTTCATACGACAGGGCATAAGCCAGTGCTTCACTTGCCCTTTGTTTCCCACTCATCCTAATTGCTTTTTTTCAGTTCTGGGTCGCGTATGGCATCCATGAAAGAGTCAATTATAAATTATAATGACATCAAGGAATTCCTGTTCAGCCGTTGGGTAGAACAGGCGTGTTAGTCGCTCTATGTCTGCCTCTATTTCTTGCAGGGATTCCCCAGACTTCTGTTGTCTTGTCTTCAACTGCACTCTGTAGACCTCCTGCAAGTGTTCATCGCCAAACCTCAATTCTAAGGCCCTAACTACGGCATCATAACGTCCTGGATCAGAAATGATGTGCAGTAGTTCGGCGGCTTTTCCTCTCAAGGCCAACACAAGTGCCGTTGCTCTCTCTTCGTCCCGGGTCCAGCCGTTAACATTAACAGCCGCCTCAAATTGTCTTTTATAGACGGATCATGAAATAGTGCCGTCAAAAATTGGTGATCTTATCTTGCTCAATGTAGTCTGGGTCACCACCTGTGACCCCCGCGCCTTGTTCAGTTCCTCCCTAATGCCGCTAATCTCCTGTGTATTTTTCATTGTTGATTAAAGTCTTAGCCCGGAGTTGATTCACCCTCATGTCAACCTCTTCATTTATTTCGATCTTTGCTTTCTCGAGGTCACCTTTTAAACTTTTCTTAATGTCCTCTATTTCATTTCTTAATGTGGAATGAAATTCTTTCGCTTCATTTCTTAACTGCCCGATTTCCGTGGTAAAAACGTGGCTCTCCGGGTCCATTCCCTCATCAATAAGAGCTTCATGAAGTCTATTAAACAGTTGTTGTTTGTTGCCGTTAGTTGGAATGTCCCTTTCTTCTAATTCTTCCTTTAACTCTCTAACTAAAAGTTTGTTTAATTTCTTACCGGACATTGTAAGACTGTCCAACCTCTGACACCAGTGTTATAACTCTTTAAATTCTGTTTATAAAATCAAAACAACACACAGGCGTGGATTCCAAGAGTCTTTACTAATATCTATAAAAACAACAACAACGGCAACATGGCCACTCTCTTGCCGGCTTCTTACGTCACTGTCTCTCCTGCGTCATCGCGTTCACTCTGTAGACTGTACGGTGCGCACCGAGAGGGTCGTAACAATATACATTAACACATACGCCAACAGATAAGCCAACATATACATCAACATATAGGTGTGAGCCAACATATAAATCAACACATACGTGTGAGCCAACGTATACATCAAAACATACGTACGAGCCAACAAATATATCAACACATACGTATGAGCCAACATATATATCAACACATACGGGTGAGCCAACATATAAATCAACACATACGTTTGAGCCAACATATACATCAACACATACGGGTGAGCCAACATATATATCAACACATACGCCAACAGATAAGCCAACATATACATCAACACATACGCCAACATATATCCAACATATACATCAACACATACGTCTGAGCCAACATATACATCAACACATAGGTGTAAGCCAACATATAAATCCACACTTACATGTGAGCCAACATATACATCAACACATACGTATGAGCCAACATATACATTAACAGATACGTGTGAGCCAACAAATACATCAACACATACGCCAACAGATAAGCCAACATGTATATCAACACATACGCCAACAGATATCCAACCTATACATTAACACATACGTGTGAGCCAACATATACATCAACACATACGCCAACAGATAAGCCAACAAACAACCCAACCAGGAATCCCTAATTGAGTTCGGCACATAGACCAGCAGGTACACATAAACATAAACTAATATACGTCATGTGAACAAATGATCCAATGTATGAACTAATATTAACAGTTTGACCAGATATTTTCCTTTCTATTGGTACGTCCATAAATACATGTAGTATTGAACAATTTACATTACCTATACTTAGTAAAATGTATAAATGTAATATTGAACAATGTACATGAAATAATATTTAATAAACCGTTTACAACAAGCTAAATTGAAAACTCGATTGTTTGAATTTATTTAACAAACATTTTTTAACAATGTATTATATACAAAAAAAATATTTGCAACATTTCATACAGAAGACTTGTTTATGTTTATTTGCGACACATTTGTAAAGTTTAAGTTAATTATAGACATCAATTATATCGTTAATGTAGCAAAATAAAGTATAAAAATATTTCAAAACTTCTCAGATTTTGGTAAGAATGAACAATACCTTAGCTGACCCCCCCCCACCACACACACTTTATCAGGCTGTTTGTAACTATATATAGGCTAGACTATAATAACGGTTCATATAAGTTATAAATAAATAACTTGTGTGTCGCTAGATGTCTTGACCTGACACCACCCCACTGACCTCCCAGCAGTTGTTGTGACAATTTGCCCTTTTCTTTCTACTCAAGCGGCGCACTCTGATTTTAGTCATCCTTAGCTGGGAGTAGAGGTTCAAAACTCTTATTTTACAGATGTATGAAGCAAATATGGCCACTAATTAATGTCTGGCTCAAACTATTGATATAAACCTGTAATTAAAACAACAGCAATCAACCAAATAATAATTATGTATACAGATAACATTCAAGACGAATATAAATGTACAAACATGTGTTCGTCTATCTATCTATCTATCTATCTATCTATCTATCTATCTATCTATCTATCTATCTATCTATCTATCTATCTATCTATCTATCTATCTATCTATCTATCTATCTATCTATCTATCTATCTATCTATCTATCTATCTATCTATCTATCTATCTATCTATCTATTCTATCTATCTATCTATCTATCTATCTATCTATCTATCTATCTATCTAATCTATGTAATGGATTTATCTATCTATCTTTCTAATCTGTCTGTTTGTATGCCTGTCCTTTTGCCCGTACACCCATACGGAGATGTATTGAATTTGACAGATTGCACCCCCACTGCTGACACCAACGACAACAACTTGAAACTATACAAGTAGTGGCTGTGGAGAAAAAAAAAGGAATAAAATTCTCAAAAATTATGTAAAGGGAAATTTTATTTTACATTTAATGAATATTTACATTCCTCAATACTTGTTAGTCTATCTGAAATTACATTTTCTGCTTTAGCAGGATTATCGACAAGTAGATTAAAATTCTTAGATACAGTCAAACGTCGGATTTCGAGGATTTTACACGAGGCCTGTAAAACTGTTAGAATAATAATATATGTGGAATTTCGCTTTGTGTTTATCACTACGAAGGCATACACCTACACAGTGTCATCTCGCTATTTTCCACGACTGATCGCAGGATCAACAGAACCAGAAACCTTGATGTCATCCTTGATTAAGTTGATTGTAAACCGAAAGAAGACGACAGATCTGGTTGTACATATGAATATCTATTTATTAATTCAATAAATATATGGATTATTTATGGTTATAAATTTGATTTTTTTTTACCGGCGAGTCCACTATAAGAGATAATGTTTGTTAGTAAGTACTTATGTACCTACCTGTATACTTATGTACTTACTATCTTCTTACGTACTTACCTATCTACTTAAGAACTTACCTGTTTACTTATGTACTTACCTGTTTACTTACGTACTTACCTGTTTACCTACATACTTACCTGTTCTTTTATATACTTACCTGTATACTTATGTACTTACCTGTTAACTTAAGTACTTACCTGTTCACTTACGTGCTTACCTGTTTACTTATGTACTTACCTGTTTACTTATGTACTTAACTGTTTACTTTCATACCTACTTTTCT